>APFE030674529.1:0-98803 GCA_000404065.3 Pinus taeda | reverse complement strand
TCTCCATCAGTTGCCTTGCTGCTCAAGGCTTTGGATGCATCTTGAACCTCAAGAGCATACAGGTTCTTGACCCGTGAACCAATCTGCTTCACCTGTCTAGTTATGATGTGTCTAAGGAAAACCTTTCCCTTACTGAAGACTACATCATAGCCTCTGTCTTCCAGCATCGCGATTGACACCAAGTTTCTCTTCAGTCCTGGTACATACTTGACATCGGTCAAGGTAAGGTGAGCTCCATGCCCCCTCTGAAAAATAACCGTGCCTACACCTGAGACACTATACTTCTCATCATTACCCATCCCTATGAGTATCTGGAGATCTTTCTCCTCCAAAGTACTGAACAAACTTTTGTCACCGGTCATGTGGAAAGAAGCTCCACTGTCAAGAAACCAACCACTTCCCATCATGGATTAAACCATGCATGCGAAGAGTGTGAAATCCAACTCAAACTGTGAAGCAAGTGCCTCACCTTCAGATCCTTCCTCGGATCCCTTCTTGGACTTCTTCTTTGGGCAATTAGTAGCATAATGGCCCAACTCATGAAAACGAAAGCATCTCACCTTCGACTTGTCAAACTTCTTCCCATCATTGGAAGAACTGGATTCGGAAAGAGAAACCTTACCCTTCCCCTTCTTCGCCTTACTCACTAAGGCACAGTTCTTCTCATCATGCATAGATGAAGAACTGTCTCTGGTGCACCGTCTAATCTCCTCTTGCACAAGATCCGACCAAAGTCTTTCCCATCCTGGCAACTTCTCCTGACCATTGACAGAGTCCTGATAGGAATGCCAACTCTTCGGAATACCAAGGAGAGCCAAGCTCACCAAGTCCTCATCATCGACAGTCACCCCCACACTTCCCAGCTCATCCCGGCATTGGGTGAACTTCGTGAGATACTGGGGCATATTGTCTCCATTCTCACACTAAATGTTTCTGAGTTTATCCTTGAGTACCATTCCACCAGCTCAAAACTCAACTGCTTCTGATCTAAAATTCGTGAGAACAAAGTATTTCTCATACAGAGATCGACTGTATGGGCATTCACCGGATATCTCACCTTCCAAAAGAAGGATGAATCCAGAGGCTACCTGGCCCGATTACAGACTCTGCCTGAAGAAATAAAATGTAAACACTTTATGAAGAATAGATCTGATGATCAATCCTCACTTTGATATCCTGTAGAACTTTTTCTACCAATGAACCAGCTCTGATACCATGTAGAAATTTTGAATAATATGACACTTATTCACAGATATTATCCTGATCATACACTATTTGTGGAATCATGCATAATACATAACCTCCTCTACGTTGATCATAAATTTAGTAGTATTCAGAAACATACACATGCGCACATTGAAGCATCAATCGCACATATCAACACAGTATGTACCCGGGGAAAGCATAAAGCTGAAAACCCCACAACTATCTGTATATTATATTGATTGAGAACATGTAACAATACATAGTACAATACTCCTCACAAGTACTCAATACTATCTCCACCTGTTACACACAAATTAGCTCAGATCTAAATGAATCACTGGCTCAAATCACCTCCGCTGCTTGCCTGCCTCCATTGCACAATCCTGGATAGAGAATGGATGAGAATGGCTGATCCAAACTCGTATTTCCCTTGTGTGACACTACACAATCCTCATTGGCAACTCAATCCCACTGATTGTGCAAATCACATGCACAACTATAGTCACAACTGATAGTTGTCTTGCCCTTTCACTCATCTCTAACACTTGTCTTCACTGAAATGTCCATGCACTGAGTTAACTGATGTATTCCTGAGTTGATTCATGAGTTAATAATTAGTGAATTAATTAATAACTAATTCACATCACTCAACACTAGTGTATTTGTTAGTTAGACTAAATACAACTAGTTCAACTAAGTCAAACTGAACACAACTCCATCAACTCCTGATCCAACTCCAAGAACTCAATACGAAGTCCTATTAGAGTCCTCAGGCAATAGCTCAGTAACCCATAAGAACACTATCTTACTGGCAGCTGCATGTCCACATTGTACTCGAATCTGAAGTGCTCCAGAGATAAGATAAGTTATAGTCATAAGAATTATTAAGAGTTAATTATATTCGACTGTTCTATTTTTAGCATGGAAGTCTAAAAATAGACTCCGCCCATATGTCTAAATATAGAGGTCCATCTATTTTTACTAACTTGACCAATCATCCACAAATAGCATCCTGTAACTCATAGACCATGATCCATATGTCTAAAAATAGACTTTGCTCCAAAAATAGCTAGCGGGCCCACTTATTGAAGGCGACTTCTTTTTACTAAGCTCCATCATCTTGTTGCATTCTCAACATGCAACGCACTGGGTTTGTGCGTGGCGCACAGAGCCGACAGGCCAAATTCATATCCCTGTTGTCATAAAAAAATCAAACAATGCCATTTCTTTTGCCCCAAGTAAGTTCGAGAGTTCTTGCTATTGAATTTAGCTTGTGTTGGGTATTGTTTGGAAGGAAGATTTAAAGGTTTAAAGTTTGAGAATATAAACCCTATATATATATATATATATATATATATCAAAATCTGCTCCTTTGGGTTTTGAAATTGGTGTTTTGGAATTGTGATTTTGTTGCCAAGTCTCCTTTCCCACTTGTGATCTTTTCCCTTTCATGATTCCCAAACCCTATGCCCTAACCTCCCAAACTACTCATATCCCTGTTTCCCATTTGTCCTGTCCTAAATTCTACCATTTCCTATCATTTTCCCTCTCCCATATCATATGTACCAAATTCCCAAACCTCACATCCCTAAACATAGTCAAATGACTGTTAGCACATTTCAAAATTTCACTTGACAAACTCCACTATCCACTTTTCCCACTGTCCCATATTCCTCACAGTTCCTTATTGCTCTTTGGCATATTTGGCATTCAAAACAAACACCTATTTCTCATTTTCAAACCAATCAAACATACACTTGTTATACACAGTGCAGCACCATGACAGAGATAGATTCATCATATGAGCAAGAATATGAGCATGACAGTGACTCAACCACTCAGCCTAATGTGCCGAGAAGGCCTCACAAGGGTGGCAAACATGTTAGAGAAGAGCCCACTTCCTTGACTCAATTGCAGGCATGCCCACTTGCAATGACATGCTTTCAGCAATAGTCATGCTTTCAGTATTGTGAGATGATTTCTCAGATCCAACATCATCTGGAGTTAGCTCGGTTATTCATTTTACATCTGCGTGATGGTCATGTTACTCTTGCTGGAGTAAACTTCACCTTGACACCAGAAACCATCTCTCAGGCCACCGGGATATCGAATATAGGCGAAGAGTGGAACAAGAGACAACAACTGGATAGAGCATATTATGAACCTTACATCAGGCCTAGCTATTTGAGGCAGCTCAGCAGAGTATTCCCATTCCGGTTTCTGAAGGAATCTTATCTGTCGTTGATGACTCATTATCATATACTTCAGTTGTGAAGGCCGCTTCTCACGCCTCTATGCATACCATATCAGGTTATTGATGCATTTCACGAGAGTGAGGTTGATGAACATTCCATATTTCATGTGCCGAAACATCGAGAGGATGACTACTCTTGTTCAGAAGAAGACTCTAGAACAACAATACAACAACATTTATCACTATGCGCTCATCAAGATCATTGTTGTACATCAACTTGGTCTGCAGGGTATCACATGGGAAGACTTCATTTCCCATGAGTTCTTCACAGTTTCAGCAGCTCATTAAGAGGTTTTCCATAATGCGGGTGAACCTTCACATCAGCATGGAGGATGGGAGGCAAAGACTACTAGTGTGCCGACATATGTCACCTATCAGAGAGGCACGCGGGGATTGTTTGCAGCAGCCCGACGAGTACTATCTCCACCTGGGGTGGAAGGGGTCTCATTGCCGCCATCAACATCACAGGTACATGTACAGGAAAGAGGCAAGAAGCCTATGCATGATGAGGGCCCTTCAGGAGGCCTATTTCATCCTCATTGATGACGATATTAGCTCTTTTAGCTTAAAGCCGAGGGAGATTATTCGGGAGCAGAATGCAAAGATAGGTGTATTGACCGATAAATTTCAAAGAGCTCAATGGGTCGTAAACTATTTGGAGCAGCGAAACAAGCAATTGGAGGATCAGCATATAGTCATGGAGTTGCAAAACATTCGGAGGAACCGTTAGGCTACCCAGAGGAGGAGGGTGGAGCTCACTTCGCTTGAGCAAGAGATCAATGATGATCAAGAATATTGGCTTGAGAGGATCAACATCCACTTAGAGAAGCTCCTGGTGAAGGCAAACAAGGACAAGAACATGCTCGGGCACATGAAAAATCATTATTGGGCAAGAACTCATGTTTGCAAAGCAAAGATCAAAATCCTGAAAGCAAGACTAAGGGGGGCACTAAAACGACGCAAAAGGCATGATAGGTTCCAAATCTTGGCTGAAGCTTCTTTGGCTAAGCATGATACTCAATGATGGAACTTCAGTCCAAAATCAAGTTCTGGGTTGCCTAAAGGGTCACAAACACCCTAAAAATGACCTTTCTGCCACCTTTTGCACCCACAGGAAGCAGTCTTAGGAGATTGAAGTTTGTGAGGGGCAAATGACATCCACATCTAGAAATTCCACTTGGGTTGGAAAGTAGACAGGTAGGGATTTCCAACGAGCTATCATGATCTCAATTTGGACTTTGGGAAGGGCCTCAAAATCAGCTCCAAATTTGTGCTACATATACATGTTTTAGGCGTGGCGCATAGAGGATTTTTGGCTTATCTTTCACTGTATAGCTCAGAAATTCGCCCAGTTTTGACTAGTTTTGCTTTTTGATGTAACTATTGATCTATTGATGTAACTTGATGACCATGATGTAATATTTTCCCATTTTTACTTGTTCTAGATGATTCATTCACTAAAAAGTGAAAATTAAATGAATGAATCAGTTTCCTTCCATATAGAGGCAAGTTGTTTGATTGCCTAGATTTCAGTGCTTTGTTTAGAATTGGTTGAAACAGCTCCTAGAATGATGAGCACGACCCCTAGAGGCATGGGAATGGGTTAGGATGGTCTATATCATGTATTTTCTGAGTCATTTTTATGGTTGGACACTTGGGATTGCTTGGCACATCATTGTACATTCTATCTCTGCATTTTTGGCTAAGGAAAGACCAGGGTTTTGCAGCACTTGTTGGGATCCATGTGGCTTTGCGTTTTGATGATGTTTTTCTCTATGTAATTGTAAGTTCATTGATGTTTATGTGTATCATTTTCCCTTCTCTTTTCTTCTGAAATTAAACAAATGAGTGATTAAGGTAGAATCCATTGGAATGCTATGCTCTGCCTTGAAATTTTGTTTAATTTTACATGTTTTCATTTATTTAAGGAGGACTCTTGAGACTCTCTTGCCCTCCTTGGCTCCACACCGGTCTGATCCATCCATTCATTCAAATCTAAAGCATCAAAATGATTGCCTTCCTTGCCCCAATCAGAACTCTACAAAAACTAGACCTCGTCCCCAGACCCAAATTTGCCTTTCCCTTTTTCCAACACAAAACTCCAAAAAAAACTCAAATTAAGTCCTTGAACTTCATACCTAGCCTAAGATTAGCAGCTATTTCAGTCATCTCAAGCCCCATCGATTATCCTTTACTGAGATTAACCCGGAGAGAGCCCTCTGCTGTCCTTGTAGGGCTAGCTACGAGGCTGAGCGTGGTTTGATGTGGACCTAGAAGCTTACCTTTTCATCCTGAGGTAAATCTAGGCTCTAACATATCCCCTTGTGCCCATCCAAATGATACATGTTATAGGGTTGTTTTCCATGTGAAAGTTGGGTTGGTAATTGACTTTTTTTTCTAGGTTTGCCTGAAGAATGGCCTTGGGTCATTTGTGGTAATGTTGTCCATGCTCATCCGAGGAGGCATATGTGAAAAATTCCCCTTATACCCTATAAGTTCTTGGAGTTGTATGGGTTGTTGCGGTGTGGCACCCTGGCTCATCCTCGTCCCTCGTGCCCATCCAAATGATACAAGTGATAGGTTTTATTTTCATGTGAAAGGTGGGTTAGTAATTGAGTTTTTTTTTTGGATTTTCCTAAATGATAGCCTTGGGTCTTTTTTAGGGTGGTAGATTTTCATCTTCTCTCCATTCCCACTCAATAGCACATGAGCATTATTGTTGGCCATGCTCGTCTCGGGAGGCATATGTGAACAATTCCCCTTCTTTTCTCTAAGTTCTTGGAGTTGTATGGGTTGTTGTGGTGTGGCTCCCTGGCGCATCCTCATCCCTCGTGCCCATCCAAATGATACAGGTGATGGGTTTTCTTTTCGTGTGAAAGGTGAGTTGGTAATTGAGTTGTTTTTTTGGGTTTTTCTGAACGATGGCCTTGGGTCATTTTTAGGGTGACTGATTTCCATCTTCTCTCCATCCCCACTCAGTAGCACATGAGTAGTAATGTTGGCCATGCTCATGTATGTCCCTCATGCCCATCTGAATGATAAAAATGATTATTTTGCTTGGCGCTCCTTTGTGCCTTCATTTCTATGGTCCTAGATGGAAGCCCCAAAATTCCGTTGTGCCTATGTCGCTATTGTGCTCCTCTTTCTTGATTTTTCCATCGGGCGATGTGAGGAGCTGTTGTCCTTATTGTAAAGTTAAGGGTTGGCATTCCTTTCAAAGTGTACATCATATGTGGTTGTGTTGGCTTTGAGATTTTGATAGATGTGGTGACCCATATGTTTGATCGAGTGGCAACATTTTTCCTTGTATCTCATGTATGTGGTAGACTTTTGCAGCTGGAAATGCTAAGTCACAACATTTATGGGTATTTGTTGTTTCAATTGTGTATGTGATCATGGTCCAATGGGGAGGAGGCTTACTACGTTGATAATCAGGGTTATCTGGAAGAAGGATTTTGAGGTAGAACACTTCAACCTCCCTCCTCTATGTGGATGTGGCTAGAGGTGAAGATTATTCATTGTCCAATTGGTAAAGTTGTGGGCAATATCCTAGGTTTCCTGTAAGTAGGGTGCTTGGGGTGCGGAGCTACATGATCCCTCCTCTTGTTTGGATATGTTCTTGTATGGTGTATCAAGCCTCTTGATTTTCATTTATTTTCTTCCTTTTCCTTCGCATCGTGGTTGCCATAGGCGATCAAGTGATTGAGGTCCACCATTGTTGATGTCTGGGTGGAATCTTAGGTGGCCTCAGTGTGGGGTGGGGAGGGTTGAGGGGCATTTCTAAGAAAGGTTGTGGGCTCAGTTGGTCTTGTTTTATTTCCTTCCTTTTCCCTTGCATTGAGGCCGCCGCAGGTGATCATGCGATCGAGGTCCATCATTGCTTCTTTGCAGTGGACTCCTAGGTGGTCTATGTGCAGGGAGTGGAGGGTTGGGGGAGAATTTCTAAGGGAGGTTGTGGGCTCACTTTGTCTTGTATTATTTCCTTCCTCTCCTTTGCGTTGATGCTGCCATAGGTGATCATCCGATTGAGGTCCACTGTTGTTGTTATCTAGGTGGACTCCTAGGTGGCATCAGTGTAGGAAAGTGATGTTTATATGGCCACTCTAAGATAGAATTTGCGGTCGATCATCCTCTTTTTATTTCCTTCATTTTCTTTCACATCAAGGCTTCCATAAGTGATCGAGAGATCAAGGTCCATCCTTACTACTGTCTAGGTGGACTCCTAGGTGGCCTCGGTGTAGGGCAGAGAGGGTTGGGGTTCATTTATAATATAGAGGTCACGTGGTTGGTCATCCTCCATTTTTTTCCTTTCCATTTAGGTTTCCACATGCGATCGAGAGATCGAGGTCTACCGTTGCTGCTCTCTGGGTGGACTCCTAGGTGGCCTTAGTGCGGGGCGTGGAGGTTTTTAAAGGCATTTCTAGGGGAGTTGGTGAGTGATCGCTCATTTTCTTGTTGTTTGGGGCATGGTTGAAAACTCTAAAGTGGCCTTGGTGCAATATGACTCGGCAAGTATACCCATTTGTTCGCAATGTCCTTGGCATGTTGTGTGTGTTTCCTTCTTAGGATGCGAGAGGTGCAAGGAATAAAAGTCTTACATGATATTTTGATATCTCTTTGACTTGATGGGTGTTTAGTTTGGCTCTTGGAAAGAGAGCACACAGAATGCCCTTTGAAGTGGGAGGGTTCTACCTGGTTGATCCTTCCAGTAGTCATATGCTTGTCTCAAATATTAAGCCATGCATGTCTAAGTATGAACTAATTCAAATTGTGAAACTACAGATGGATCATTAAATCAGTTATAGTTTTTTTGATGGTACCATTCTACTTAGGCAACCATAGTAATTCTGGAGATAATACGTGCACCAAGTTCCAACTCTTTGGGAGGGATGCATTTTTTAGATAAAAGGCCAGTGCGGGGTTTCCTGCTTCTCCAGTGAATCATGATAACTCGATGGATCGCGCGGCCCTTGTGCTAGCAATGCTTCATTCAAATTTATGCCCTATCAACTTTCAATGGTAGGATAGAGGCTTACCATGGTGGTTGGCTTACCATGGTGGTGATGGGCGACAGATAATTAGGGTTCGATTCTAGAGATGGAGCCTGAGAAATGGCTATTACATCCAAGGAAGGAAGCAAGCATGCAAATTACCCAATCTTGACATGGGGAGGTAGTGACAATAAATAACAATATTGGGCTCATAAAGTCTGGTAATTGGAATGAGTACAATCTAAATCACTTAACGAGGATCCATTGGAGGGAAAGTCTGGTGCCAACATCCATGGTCATTCTAGCTCTAACTTGAATTGTTGCAGTTAAAAAGCTTGTAGTTGGATCTTGGGTTGTAAAGGTTGGTCTACCTACTCGGTGTGCACCTGCCCTTCTATCCCTTTTGTCGGAGGTGTCCTCCTGGCCTTAATTGGCCAAGTCTGAATGCATTAGCATGGAATAACGTGATAGGAGTATGGTCCTATTGTGTTGTCCTCTGGGACCAAAGTAATGATTAATAGGGACTATCGGGGGCATTCGTATTTCATTTTCAAAGGTGAAATTCTTGGATTTATGAAAGACAAACCACTATGAAAGCATTTTCCAAGGATGTTTTCATTAATCAAGAACGAAAGTTGGGGGATAGAAGAAAATAAAATACCATCCTAGTCTCAACCATAAACGATGCTGAATAGGGATCGACGGATGTTTCTCTAAGGACTTCGCCAGCAGCTTTTGAGATTGAACACCAAGAGTGGTGCTTGCGGCTTAATTTGACTCAACACAGGGAAACTTACCAGGTCCATACATAGTAAGGATTGACAGATTGAGAGCTCTTTCTTGATTCTATGGGTGGTCGTCCATGGTTGTTCTTAGTTGGTGGAGCGATTTTTCTGGTTAATTCTGATAACGGAGGAGACCTCAGCTTGCTAACTAGCTACGTGGAGGTTCCCCTTCATAGCCAATGTCTTAGAGGGAATATGGCTATTTATGCCATGGAATTTTGAGGCAATAATAGGTATATTATGACCTTAGATGTTTTGGGCCGTACACACACTACACTGATACATCCAATGAGTTTCTCTTCCTAGTTCGAGAGGATCAGTAAGTCTTCTCAAATTGCATTGTGATGGGGATAGACCATTGTAATTATTAGTCTTCAACAAGGAATTCCTAGTAAGCATGTGTCATCAACTCATGTTGACTACATCCCAACCCTTTGTACACACTGCCCGTTGCCCCTACTGATTTAATGATCCAGTGAAGTGTTCAGATTGAGTCGACAATGGTCATTCATTGCCATTGACATCGTGAGAAGTTTATTGAACCTTACCATTTAGAGGAAGGAGAATTCATAACAAGGTTACCATAGGTGAACCTACAGTAGGATCATTAATAGTAGGGGTTTTCTTTCTTGGTTCAGGTTGGGTGGGTTTCAATTACTATGTGGGCCCGTGTGGTGTGTCTCTAGGGGAACGAGTTTGGTGTTTAGCGGGAAAAAATTTTGTTGCTTGTCTTGAGGTAACGCTTGTTTTTTTTTGTGTGCTTGGAATTCATGCTTATGCTTGTCCCACCCATCCTTTGTTTTTCTTCCCATAATGTGTTTTTGTAGGGGGATCAGAAGCTTGTTTCTTGGGATCCCTCTCTAACGATCTGTTCGATGGGGAATGGTTGTTGTAGTTGAGGTACTTGGGGAATACGATGGATAAATTTAGACTCATTCGTAGCGACAATTCTCAGGCTTTTGTTCATTGGAGTCATGGGCCAAGGGCGTGGGCCTCCATAGTTGGTTCTCTTGAAAAGGCAGCGATGGTTTATGTGTTTCTTGGATAAGCTTTTTTACTGGTGGTTGGGTCAAGGGAGTGGTTGCATGCACGCCTGGTACCTCAAACCTTCTGTGAGGGGAAATTGTCAAGGTGGGGTCAATATGGGATGGATGAAGAGTAGTTCAACCTATTAGGCTAGCCACCCTAGTCCTCCCTACTGTTCCTCGATATGCCCTCATGGAAGGGTTGGGTGTCCAGGTAATGAAAAACCCCTCCCTCGGTTTAAGATCCATTGAGATCACAATTTTCCCTGCCAATGGGAATGAGGTGGCATTATTATCTCATGGCTTCATCATCGATGGAATTCCTTGTCCTCTCATGACCCACTCCCCTTCTAAGGAAAGAAGTAGCAGGTTTTGTCTTTGTTTCTCCCTTTGGATTGTGGGTTCTTTGTGTGACTTGGTCCTTTCTTGGTTTCATGGTGTGCACTTCGCAGACATTCCTCTCTTTAGTGGCCTTGCACCATTGATGTATTTGTGGCCCATGTATTCCTCCAGCATTGAGTGTCAGTCTGTGACAACTCCTCTTTGGAGTTTGATTCTTGACCCCCGTTGACCTTCTCACTGGAGAGGTTATTGGGTGTTTTTTACAAGGAGGGGTGTAGTAGTGGGGTGGGTTTGCTATTAGTGTATTTGTCATTTGAAGACATGTGTGGGGTTGTGGGATTGTTTACCTCTCAATAACATGCTCTAGGCACTAGTCTCATCACGACCCTGTTATAGACATATTTGGGCACTGCAACCCCAATCACATATGTCCATAAACTAAGGGATTCTAAACCCCTAAAAGTGTTGTTTCAAACCCTAAAGGAACAAGGTCAACTAATTACATAATTTCCCAGAATTTATCCTTGAAAAACGGCTCAGAAGTGGCCAAAACTAGACCATACAGACTGCTCCATGCTAAGGGTGCGATGCATCTCACCGGCTACACATAGAGGGTGCGATGCATATTAAAAAACCCTTTTTTAGGGTGTGATGAGTGAGAGCAGACAAATGGCAGAGGCGGTTTGCTAGGTGGAAACCCAAAGAATCTTCTAGAAACTATTCATTTGACACCTGCCTCTCTGAATTCGCCCAGGGATGAGTAAGAGATCATGAAATCTCCAAGTGGAACCAAGAACTATCAGAGAAATGACACTAATCAAAATCCCAGAAGCTAACTCACCCCCCTGCAAATATCTATATATGGATCCCTCATCCTAGAGATCCAAAGGCTAGAATTTTGTATTTTGTAAGAAAGTGCTATTGGTTTCTCTGTGAAGCATTGTATTGTTGGGTGATCTAGTCTTTTCATGAGGTGAAAAGGGCTTTCATGCTGGGAGGATGGCGCTGGATCAGACAGCTAGGTTGTAATCCTCTCTTCTACTACTTCTATTAATAAAGCTATTTGAGTTTTCCTCCATATACTTGTATAACTCTAAATCTTGTATTTGTTTACGCATGTGTATGGTTAATGTACATCTGACCCTATCTTCTTTATGGTTATATATCTCTATGCTTTGATGGTATTTTGCTGCTTTGACTCTACAGGTGTTCTTTGAACTGGGACAAGTGAGAAAGGAGTGTCGAAAGCTCTATCAAAGGGGAGAGGAAACAAGCAAGGAGACAAGTGAAAGACTGAGGTTGGTACTCTTTGCTTCTCTCTCATCTATCTCTCATAAAGGAAAATGTAGAGCTATAAAAAGGGTCTCTTTCACCTCTAGTTACCTCACATTAATATGTCAATCCAGGAACATCTGGCTATTTCAAAGAGTGTCTCAGTCTGAGGCTTAGCACTTGTCAGAGTAATGCTTGTAGTACAACTATTTAGAAACTACGAAAGTAAATAGATGCGTGTCTACACCTTAACTACTTCAAAAGGCTAAATCACACCAAGCATTGCATTAGTAAAAGGTTTGGTAGCAATAACCCATCCTTTTCGTAACTGATGAGAACAGATCCGAGGTCTGGGAGTCAGGTAGCAGATGTTGGGGCTCACTACAGCCTGAGATCGTCCTTAATGAATAGAAATGAAACGACAAGTAAACAAAATAGCAATGAAATAGAACATCACATCAGCCAAGGGTTTGGTAGCAATAACCCATTCCTTTCATAGTTGATGGGAGCAGATCAGAGGTCTGGGATCCAAATAGCAGATGTTGATGCTCACTACAGCCTGAGACTGTCCTTAAGAAATGGCAAGTAAATAAAACAGTAAATCAGCAATCTGGAAATGGAGCAGCAATTGAAATGGAGCAGCAATTGAAATGGAGCAGCAACTAAAATGGAACAACAACTAAGATGGAACAACAACTAAAATGGAACAACAACTAAATGGAACAACAATTCAAATGGAACAACAACTAAATGGAACAACAATTCAGAAATGGAACAACAGTTGAAATAAGCAGTAACCAAATTCGTCAAGCTGTAACTCTATTTAATCACTCCAATCAAAATATCAACCCTTCACTCTTAGAAGATATACACACACTATGGAACAACACTACCGATTAAAACCACAGAAACTCAACGTGCTGAATCTGATTTCGTTATTGCTCTAAATAAAGCATACAGTTGCATCTCAAAGTGAAAACAATAACATTTAAGGATTCAATAATCACGTGAAATTAGACTTTTCAAGATAACTGCTATAATGCTAAAGCATAATCGCATCAAACTCTATAATGGAATGACAGTATCCTGTAGAGATTAATCAACATTTAAAGGATTGGCAACATGGTACATCATCAATATCAAACTTTTGTTTGCAGGAACATTAAACAAGTTAAACATAATAGAGCATGTAATATAATGTTCTTAAAACACAATAGATTACCAGATTACGTCTATGAACAAACCACACAGAAACCACGCGTAATGGTACAAGAGCAAGTGTCCTCCAAGGCCGGGCCCTTAGCCTCCATGGGTACACCGCTTAATATTGATCTAGGCTCAAAGATAAAAGAGTAACCGAGTTTGTATTAATGCATGAAATAAAATTACAGGAACTCAAGTCTTCAACAGAACATAAAGATCATAGTCTTGATTTTCCTTAAAAGAAATTACATAAAAAGTCCTCCCTGCTAGCCAACAACACTATCCCTTATATAAGGAAGATGGCGGAGATATCTAGATACAGAAAATAGATAAAATAGCGATCCCTCAGGATCTATCCTGAGGGATTCGCAGAATCGTTAATCTTGCGTCACTTCTTTCCTTTTCTGCTCCGAGTTGATATCTCTGCTTCCTTTCCTGGGTTGATCCGTTTTGATCTGGTTTTCTTGCGGTCTCCCGTCAAAGGGACAACAGTTAGCTCATCCTTGTCTTTTCCTTTGGAATGGCCACCTTCCGTTTTTCCTCCCTCCCGCACATAGGAATGACAATTATTAGTGTTTCCTATTAATCTCTCGTGTTTCATTATAAATCCTCATCATTATCTAAGTTTCTAATGCAAAATGCTTTTAAGTTCTAATGAAAAGATACTAAAATAACCATCGGAACATACCTTCCTTGATACTCCACACAACCCCCCAGCTTACCCTTTTTCATGGCCTCATGAAAACATTGTAGTTGACATGCAAAACAGTGAGGGAGTAGGCTGGAGATGGAATCTCGTGTGGGGGCCTACAACCGTGATGCAAGATTAAATGATCAAAGAAATGGCCTGTTTGGTCCTCAAGCATCTCATATAGGGCTTGGTATCCGGCTGCAGGATGCCAAATGATTGGACTCCGGAACCTATATCCTAACCAGGATGGCCCTGCCCTCAAAAAAATTTCGCCATAGAGGGGGAATTGGTTAGCAGCAAGCTTAAAATTCTCATACTTAAATGGTTCCCTGAGCTGGATGTTCGGATTAGATACTCGATATTGAAATTTAGCTGCTTCAATGGTAGGGTCTTTAATGGAGGAGAAGAATTCAAGCCCCCGCCGAATGATTGCTTCATGCATGGGTCTTAATGCTTCAATCACTCCTGGAGCCCTCATGAGATTTCTATGTCTCCTCCATAACTGTTCTGGGTCTCTAGGATCAGCTCTTACCCATAGATCTAATCTGTTTTCTTGTCTTTGAAAAGAATTGTAGGCTTTAAGCCATTTAATTTGATTGACTACAAATGAAATAAATGCTTGCAATTGAATATCTCCAACAAAAGGGCCAGGGTTCAGCTCGGTCTCTTGTTCTAGTACAAGGTTATGCAAGTAAAATTTACACAATAACCTTTGCACTTTTACCCCATAATGTTTATAGCAATTTATAAAATCATTTATAGTGTTAATTTGTATGGGAGCACCTGCGCTAACAATTTTTATTTTCAATTGTAAATACCTTTCCATTAGAAATAGGGCATAGTTCTTGGCAGGGGATCTACATGCTAGGACATCATTGTATAGAGAACACAAGGTATCCATCTGTTTAATAACTACATCTAATCTACGGGTTACCTTGGCAACTTTCTCTTGTTCCCTTCACCATTCTTTGAAATCTTAGCTTTCAGATAAGTTGACGTTCCTTAGCTGCTGCTGTAGTTCTTCATATTTTTCTCGGGGGACCGTTTACTCCCTAAGCTTTTCTGCTTCTTGCTGGGCCTGCTTCAAATGTTTGTGAAGGGTTCTTGTTTTCGGGTCCTTCTTCCATGCATTCGTGGAGGCTAGGAGCTTTACTTGGACTTTCTTATTGTGCTGATTCGAGTTCGGAACCCTTATTACTCCTGAAGGTGGTGCCTCCGTCTGAACCATCTTATCATCTTTTTCAATTTTAACATGAACTCCAGACCACTTCTATTCCTTTTCAAATAGAATAGCAGTCTGCTCTTCTACTTCATTTGGAACAACAGTTTGTTTTCCAGCTTCATTTGGAACAACAGTTTGGATTTTGTCAGGGTTTTGAGCAGTGGGACGGATTCTGGTCCTCCACCTCTTGCCCTTAAGGGATCTTACTGGTGTGCTTAGACCTTTTCTTCCTGAAGTCCCTTTCACCCTTTTCCTTGCTTTTAGAACCCTAATCTTCTGGTGGAGTTGGACTATTATGTTCAACAATGTCCGTTGTTCCCTTCGTAATTCCCTTATTTCCATCATCTCTTCAGAAAGAACAGCAGGGTGTTCGCTGTGGGTTGGACTGTGGCTAGCTTCCTGATTTTCTCCCTGAGGTGGCTGTTCTGGGGTAAGAACCTTACTTGGCTCTGTTATTTCTTGGGCTGATTCTTCTTCTGCCCTTATTTCCTCCGAACTTTGTTCTGGTGCCTTCTGATTAGGAATGGGTTGTTCCTGCTCAGCATTTTTTGATATCTTCTCATTATGAACGGACAAATTTTCTACTTAGGCCTCTTCTGCATGCAATTCCTTGGGTGCATTTTTCTCCTGGGTTTTCTCTACGACATGGAAGTAAGATGGACTTAGGGGTTGGCCATATTCGCCCATATTGGCCAAAATGTTAGCCAATTCATCTTCCCCTAACGAGTCTTGTAATGGGCTTCCTTCCTGCTATTCCATTCCTTCCTCCTGCTTGGACTGCTCAACTTCTTTCTTCTCATCTCCTTCCTCTTTAGATTGCTCATCCTTTTCTTCTTCTCTCCCTGTAGATTGCTCTGCCTCCTCTTCTTCTTCTTCTGTTTCTGCCTCTACAGACTGCTCTTCTCCCTCGACATCTTCTTCTTCTGTTTCTGTCCCTGCAAACTGCTCTGCTTCCTCGCCGTTTTCTTCTTCCATCTCTGTCTCTATAGCCTGCTCTACTTCCTCGTTTCTTTCTTCCTCTGTTTCCGTCTCTGCAGACTGCTCATCTTTGATTTCTATTGCTTGGCTCGTGCCTTCCTGGGGCTTCTCCAGCCCTCCTCGTAGCCATGTGAGCCTTGCTGACTTTCTACGTTTTTCTGGTTGTTCGGGTGTACTAGCGTCATGTTTCCACTTTTCAGGTCATTTTTTCAGGTTGTTTTTCAGGTTGCTTTTCAAGTTGCTCTTTTGTGCAAGTGTTTTGCTTTCGTTTTTCTGAACATTGGGGTGTGCTATCAACTTGTTTTCGTTTTTTTGGGCATCTAGATGTGGCCGTCCCTTTATTGATGATGAAAATTAGTTCTTCCCAGCTGCTCTGCTGTTAGGTGAGACTATAATTAACTATCAACCGAATTAATCCGTGGTGGCTAACAACTGATTCTACGTGTTGTGCCCTTTTCATACTTCGTGAAACATCATGCAATAGTGAATTCAACAATGCAGGTAAATTCACAGAACATTTTTGTTTTAAGACAGCTAGGAGTTTAAGATGTCGTGGTCTTACCACGTCTTTTCTGCCTTCACAAGTGATGTAGCTTTGGATGATTTTTGCCAATTCCACCCATGGCTTTCCTAGCGTTGTTGGTAGCACCCCCTTTCCTCGAATTGTCAAACTCTGGCCCTCGTCCTGAAAGATTTCTAAAATCTTCTACAACCTTTCCTTCTTTATTGTCCATACTGGTCCCGTGGCTGGTAGTCCCATGACTCATGTTATTATGTCATTGGTGACTGCTATTCACCTTCCTCTTACTGTGGAGTAGTCTTCCTGTAAATTCTGTAAAAATTCTCTCACTACTGTTTCATTGGACTCCTTCAGGCGGTTGAGATAGGTCAACCATCCTGCTTTCTTCAGGATTCTTTGGGCTACAGCTGAAATAGTTAATACTTGTGGTTCTCGGTGGACTGACCTTCCTCCCATAGTTTCACTGAAAATTCTCAAAGGAACAATACCTGTTTTTTGAAACGCAGAGAAGATGGTGGCATATTACTCGTTCAAATTATAATGCAACGATGTATGCAATGGAAATGGCTTCGAACAATAGCTCATGTAGAAGAAAACAAAAATAGAAAAAGATAATACCGTTGAGCCGTGCTGTGCCCGAGTACACAATTTCTCAAGTAACGGAATAACACGTGCTTTGGGGAATGATGAGGTTACCTCCACCCCCGTAGTGTGATAGGCTGTCCCAGCCGTCAAATAAAGGAGCAGCGTCTGTTCTGCCACTAGGTCTTTATGGAACAGTATATGGCAATATGCCATGCTTACAAAAACAACCTATTACTGAAATCGAGGTATAAAGTTAGATCGCTTTTAATACGTAAGGGACTGCGGTGATTTGATGGAAGTTCGGGGATAAGACATTTGCCATAAATAGCGAGTCTCATGCGGTCACTGTCATTAGCTCCATAATGATTGGCGATAATATATAGTCATGCGCTATATGGTTGGGTAATTATATAATTAATTATCACGTCATAAGAAAAAAGAGGATGTAATCTTCTTACCTCTTGGTGTAAACATACGACTTCAATACCATTAACAGTGCTCTACTGCCGACAAGTGTCCATAACCTTGGCAGAGTTGTTTGTTTCACCCCCAGAACCATGGTCCTTTGTGTATACCAGGAAGCATTGTATAATGTCAAACTGTAGGCCACTATGTTGGCTTGGTGACCACAGTCATAATGCCATTCACGAGGGACGAGCGAATAGTGAGCAGGCCGGCTCGTGGTGAGACCTCCTGTTCCAAGGGTTATTTGTTTGATATACCTTTTGGACCATTTCCCAGGTGTGGTGGCCCTAGTGGGAATGCCACTTCGCTTCCATCCTGATGATCATGGTAGGCCAGCTCGTAATGAGACTTCCTATCCTGCAATTTGACAATTTTTAGAAACCCTGTTTTGCTTCCTTCTTTTTTCTTCTTGTTTTTAATAGAGAGCCTTCCTGTTTATACAAAAGGTGGTTCAACACTCCTTAAGAGTAGGAATGGTGGAAGAAGTCTTAATATCCCAATAGAAAGGTATAGATCCTCTGATCTTATTGTCGAATGATAATCAAAAGGAAAAAGGAAGAGAACCATCATGATACAGATAACCAATCAGAACGGAGTTAGTAGAACAATGGCAGGAAAAGATGATAAATAAGCATGTCTTTCCCTGCATCCTTTCACCAACTCAGGGCAGTTTCTTATAAAGATAGTGATTTATGATTTATTGATTTCCGTATGCTGTGTTTTTGTTTCCATCACATAAGTGCATAGACGTATTCCAAAAGACTTGAAAGAACATTAGCAATAAGCCTCCTCAATTTAGAATAGAAGGAAAAAGCTGTTTCAAAATCATATGAGTAGTGCTCCTTTCAAGGAAGGGCACAACAACAGTTCACAGATGCTGTTCGTTTGGAGAAAGGAACAGTGGAAATCAATGGTGTTGTTCCTTTTGAAAAGGAACAACAAAATCAAACAAGTGCGGTTCCTTTCAAAAAAGGAACAGAAAAAATCACAAGTGTTGTTCCTTTTGGAAAAGGAACAACGAAAATCGCAAGTGCTGTTCCTTTTGGAAAAGGAACAGAAAAAATCACAAGTGCTATCCCTTTTGGAAAAGGAATAACAAAAATCAAAAGTGCTATCCCTTTCGGAAAAGGAACAACAAAAATCAAAAGTGCTATCCCTTTTGGAAAAGGAACAACGAAAATCAAAAGTGTTGTTCCTTTTGGAAAAGGAACAAAAAAAATCAAAAGTGTTGTTCCTTTTGGAAAAGGAACAACAAAAATCAAAAGTGTTGTTCCTTTTGGAAAAGGAACAGAAAAAATCAAAAGTGTTGTCCCTTTTGGAAAAGGAACAGAAAAAATCACAAGTGCTATTCCTCTTGAAAAAAAGGAACAACAGAAGTAACAAAACGTGCTGCAAAGATATGTACAAAAAATAATTCAAGAAATTATATACAAATTGTAAGGAAAAGTAAATTTCTTAGTGAGTTACAGGTGGGGAAGACTTGTCTTCATCCCCTAAGATCTCCATATCTAAATCTTGGCATAGTTGTTGGCAGAAGGACTCTCGAGTAAGTGGTTTGCGATAAAGACGGACTCGATGGCTGTTTGCCTTAAAGGTATATCCAGAACCATCAATAGTAATCAGGGTAAGGGTACCATTGTTATGTACTTTCTGAATTTCATATGGTCCCAACCAACAAGTCTGGAGTTTCCCGGGGAAGTCCTGAAAGCTAGATTCATATAAAAGAGCCCAGTATCCTTCGTGGAAGACTCTATTTTTAATGAGAGCATTATGCCCTTTAGCTCTCTGCTATTGTATCAGGGCAGTGTGTTGAAGTGTAGAGAGCTTAATTTCATCCAGCTCATTAATCTATTGTAGTCGATTAGTTTGTGTCTCAGTTAAGTCTAAACCAACTTCTTGTGTCGTTCGTAATGCCTGGATTTCAAATTCTATAGGAAAGATAGGTTGTTTTCCGAACATTAGCTAGTAAGGTGAGTGACCAGTGGTGCTTCTCCATGTTGTTCTATAAGCCCACAATGCTTCAGGTAGTCTGGCAACCCAATCGCGTCTATGTGATGCAACTGTTTTTGTTAGAATTGTTTCTATTATCTTGTTGCTGCTTTCTACTTGCCCATTTTCCTATGGGTGATATGGGGTGGTAATTTTATGCTGAACATGATAATTGTTGAGTGTTGCCGCTATTCTGTTCCTAGCAAACCGTGGCCCTCCATCTGTAATTATCTCTCTAGGGAGGCCATAGTTCACAAATAGATGGAGCAGGAACTGTATAACAGATTCTTTTGTAGCTCTGGGCAAGGCCTCTGCTTCAACCCACTTGGTGACGTATTCTATTGCCACCAAAATGTATGTTTTTTGGTTTGATGGTGGGTTGATTGGTCGCACGAAATCAAGAGCCCAACGCTCAAATGGTTCGATGACTAACTGTGGTTTCAAAGGCATCTCATCCGAGTGACTAGGGTGTCCCACTCTCTGGCAACTGTCACATGCTTGGACAAATTTCTTTGCATCTTTAAAAATTGTGGGCCAATAATACCCTGTGTATAATACTTTATGTTCAGTCCTGCGATCAGCGAAATGTCCACCACATGGTTGGTCATGGCATGCTTTCAATATATCAAAAATTTCATCTTGTCTAACGCATCTCCTGATTTGCATGTCTACCCCTGTGTGAAACAAATAGCCCCCAATCCAGGAAAATCTGGTACTTCGCTGAACAATCTGTTTTCGCTCATTAGGGGTTAGATGCTTTGGTAACTTGCCTACTGCTAGGTAATTGGCGACATCAACATACCAGAGTGTTTGAACAGCAACGACAAAGAGATGCTCATATGGAAACTGATCTTCAACTGCTGCTGCATCGACTGGTTTTGGCATTCTCGAGATGAAATCAGTTACCGGGTTTTCTTTCCTGGGTCGATCCTTGATTGTAATATCAAATTCCTGCAATAAAATCAACTATCTAGTTATTCTGCCATTTGTGATAGGATTGTTTGCTAAATATTTTATAGTAGAATGATCTGTGTACAAGATAACAGGATATCCAGTGATGTAATGTCTGAATTTATTAACAGCATGTATAACAGCTAAAAATTCTTTTTCAGTGACAGTATAATTTAATTTAGCAAGGGATAGATTTTTGCTAATGTAATAAATTGCATATGGTTTTCTATTCTCCTCCTGTCCAAGGATTGCTCCAATGGCTGTATCTGAGGCATCAGATGATATATGGAATGGAAAATCCCAATTTGGTCCCTGAAGGACTGGGGCCGTAGATACGAGCTTCTTCAGATCGTTGAAAGCACGTTCACATTTTTCTGTCCAAAGGAAATCAATATTACCAGTTAGTGCATACAATGGTGCAGCAATACGTGAATAATGTTCTATAAATCTTATGTAATAACCAGAGAATCCAAGAAAGCTACGTACCTCTGTTTGAGTAGTAGGAGTAGGAATAAGCAAAAGTATTTGGATTTTGGCTGGGTCTACCTGAATGCCAGCTGTTGAAATATAATGTCCTAAAATAAGTCCTTCCATCATCATCATGTAACATTTTTCATGGCTTAAACAAAGCATGGTAGCTATGCAATGTTGTAGGAATTTTTCTTGTGTCTCCAATGCTGGGTCAAATGCATCTCCGTATGGAGTAAATTCATCCATATATACTTCCAGTCCTTCATTTATTAGATCTAAAAAAATGCTAAGGATAGCCCTTTGGAATGTGGAAGGGGCATTACATAAACCAAAAGGTAAAACTCAGTAGGCGAATGTTCCCCAAGGACAAGTAAAAGTAGTTTTGTCCTGATCTTCAGGGGCAACCTGTATTTGGTTATACCCACTGAAGCCATCAAGAAAAGAAAAGAATTTCTTCCCTGCCAAATTGTCCAATACTTGATCGATGAATGGGAGAGGAAAGTGATCTTTCAACGTTGCCTTATTTAGCTCCCTGTAGTCCACACAGATTCTCCACTTCCCATTCTTTTTCGGCACCACCACAAGCGGGGAGACCCATTTACTATCAGAGATAGGGTAGATGAATTTAACATCTAAAAGTTTTTGAAGCTCAGCTTTTACTACTCCTTTTAGATGAGGATTTAGTCTTCTCTGAGGCTGTCTAACAGGTCTTGCATCATTTTCTATGTAGATGTGGTGTGTACACAATTGAGGGTCAATTCATTTCATATCAGGGTAATCCCATGCAAATGCTTCTTTATATTTTCTTAAGATATGGATGAGTTTTGTTTCTTGTTCGGGTGTAAGGTCGGTGTTAATGTTTAAGGTCTTTCCAGGTTCAATTTCCACAATTTTACTATGTGCAACTGAAGTGACAGGGATTGTGTGATCATGTGCATCTTTCAGAGGTTCCTCTTCTACTTCATTATCAAATGTTGCTTTTATCATATGACACTGGGTACGAGATGTGAGTTCAGTTTGACTAATGAAATTGATGATGGCATCATCTCCTGTTTGGTCTTTGAACTCTAGTGCTTCTTGTATAGTTAATGGTGATCTAATGTTTTCAGTAAGATATGATACAGGGTGCCTATTAGTTTTAACTATTGTGATGCTTGGCTGCACTGGGGGATATAGTACTAAATTCTTGATATCCGCCCCCTTGGTTATGATCATGTTCCCTTGCCGACAACCCATATAGGCATTAGCGGTAGCGAGCCAAGGTCTTCCTAAGATCAATGGATGTCCATCAAGTCGGGTTTTAGGTTTTATTATCAGAAAATCAGTTGGGTATTCCCAGGAGTCAACCAAGACCGTGACATCATGTAGTATGCCTTCCAGCCTAACCACAGACCGATCAGCCAATTCTAGCAGAGTTGAAGTGGGTTCTGAAGATGTAATACCTAGATTTTGGCAAGTAGTAGTTGTCAATATATTGATTGCAGCTCCAAGATCAACTAAGGCATTGGTTAGGGCTTGACCATAAATTTGAACAGTTACTATTGGGTTTCCTGGGTCTTCATACTTAATAGGTGTTTCCTTTCCTGATAATAATTCAGATAAAGTACCGACTACTTGAACTCTTGGATTATCTATTATATTCCTTCATGGTCTTTTTATGCACAATTATTTAATAGTTTTTGCGTATATCGGGATGTCTTGAATGGCCTGAAGGAATGGAACTTTTATGTACAAATTTTGTAATTCTCCCAGAATGTCAAAATTAGGTTTTTGTATAGGTCGAGGTATGACTAAACGTTCTGGGAACGGGGGAGAGGATGTGGTTGTTTGATTATGATTTTGTTGTCTATCCACATCCTCCTCTTGTGACATGTGTTCTCTAGGTAACTGATCTTCAATCTGAACTATTTTATTTCCCTCTGTTTGGATAATACGCCCAGATCTTAGCTGAAGATCATTGCACTTCCTCAGATCGAGTCCTTCTTCTGGTGTTTCTAAAATTTGGAGTGCTTGGACCGGTATGTTATTGGATTGGGATAGGGCTGGGCTGGGAGTTGGGGTCTCAGATTAGATTGGGGGTTTTGCTGTAAGGCTGGCAGTGTAGGTTGAGGGAAAGGAATATTTCCTACTGGCTGTTGTGTTGGTCTCTGCCAGTTAGTCTGCCAAACTGAACCTTGTGAAATGGGGGGAGTCCATTGTGGTGGGTATGGGTTGTTTTTCCAGTATGGTGGGGGATAAGGAGGATTCGAACAACCAGATTGGCTTGTCTGATTTAGCCACGGGTTTGCAGAAGGATATGACTGTGATGACCAGTTTGGAAATGGGGGCTGAAACTGACTTTGCCATGTATTATACTGTTGAGTATTGTACTGCAGATGTTGAAAAGAAGAAGCTGGGTCTGAAAATATACCAGTTTGTCATGGCTTCCACTGACGACGTTGGTTGAGTAATATATTGCCTCTGGTTCTTCTTCTGCTTCCTTATATGCCGTTTTCAGTCCAGGTAGTGAGGGACAACTTTATGTAGAGTGATCTCTTGTACAGATGGCGAATGTCTAGACTGTATCTAGTGGACACTCCTTATGGCTATGCTTCTTCTTGCACATGGGGCAGAAGATTGCCAAATTCTGTTCTGCCTCCATTTGTTTCTTCTTGGCCTACAAAACATCCAATTGTGTAGTCAGTGTTCCTAGTATATCAGTTTTAAAGTTTTCAAATAAATTTCCCATTTCCACACGCATTACTCCTTCTGATGAAATTTTGTTTTCTCTTGTAAACCGATCATGTTCTGCTGGTTTGATTCGTGTACTGCCTCTCGAACTCCTGATACATAGATCAATTATGTTAGCAAAAATTTCTTGATAAATATTCCCTTTCCCCATAATGTTTAATGTTTCAATCCATTGTTCTTTCATGCCCCTTATTAATGCTATTTTCAACACGTTATCATGAAACAACATCAATGCATAGGGAGATCTTTGTAGATTATACTGGAAACATTCCACATATTCTTATAATGTTTTGTTTGGTCTAGCTATCATCTGAAATATTTCATCTTTTAGTTCTCTAGACATGCAATAGTCTTGATATTTTTTCAAAAAGGATTCTTTCATTTGTTCCCAATTATTTATAACCCCACCACCTAATCCCATAAACCATATTAAAGCAGCCCCTTTTAGAGTAGAGAGGAACAATTTTAGTTTCTAGGGGTCAGTGGTGTAATCATATCCCCTGCACATTACATCAAATTCAAATAAAAATGCATCCGGGTCCTCTGATGTAAGTCTGTGAAATGTAGGGATGTGTTGAAGGGTAATTGCTTTCATAGGGGCATTTGCTGCGGAATCCACTATGGGGTATTGTAATGTAGAGGTTTGGGCGTTTGGCGGATTTTGAGCCATTGGGTCAAATATATGCCAATAACCTTCCGGAATATCTAAAAGGGTGTTCCTAGGTTTAGGAGGAATGTCTTTAACAGGAACAATTTTAATAGCACTTCCTCTATCCAGGATTTCTATCTGAGGGGATTGGGTCTCTTCAATAATAATTTTTACCGCACTCCCTTTTTCTGGGCTATTCAATGGCTGAGTTATCCTAGGATGAGATATCGGCTCCGCAGTCTCCCCTGTTTCCCCTTCTCCTTCACAAAGATTACTAAGATTCCCTTCCTGCAATCATTCTGGAATAGAATTTTCAATTTCTTGAAAGTCCTGTTTGTCAGTTTGACTAAGCACCTCAGCAAAGGCTACAAATGGTGAACCTGTGGCTTGAAGAGAACTAGTATGCTATTTGGAAATAACTTTCCTGGGTCCTACTGAAGGTTGAGATTCTGCTTTCTTATAGATTTCGTCTATGAAGGTTGATCGACCAAGGGTCACCGGCCCCTTAGCTTTTTCTGGTTTTGGAAAATGTTTGGGATTTTTCTCTGGCTTTTTCTGCTTAGTCATGCACTCAATTTAACTACTAAATCTTTCTTAAGCAGATAGTAGCAAATCTGCAGGAAAGTGGGCAAAGGAGCAGGGCTTTTACATGCTTCGCACGTAGGTTCTTACCTTCTGTTTTCAAAACCCAATTCTTCCCTAGCAGGTTCGTACACTACCCTGAAAAAAAACAAATGGCTATACTCTTTCCCTGGAAACGGCGCCAAAATGTAGAGCTATAAAAAGGGTCTCTTTCACCTCTAGTTACCTCACATTAATATGTCAATCCGGGAACATCTGGCTATTTCAAAGAGTGTCTCAGTCTGAGGCTTAGCACTTGTCAGAGTAATGCTTGTAGTACAGCTGTTTAAAAACTACGAAAGTAAATAGATGCGTGTCTACACCTTAACTACTTCAAAAGGCTAAATCACACCAAGCATTTCATCATTCAAAGGTTCGGTAGCAATAACCCATCCTTTTCGTAATTGATGAGAACAGCTCCGAGGTCTGAGAGTCAGGTAGCAAATGCTGGGGCTCACTACAGCCTGAGATCGTCCTTAATGAATAGAAATGAAATGACAAGTAAAGGAAATAGCAATGAAATAGAACAACACATCAACCAAGGGTTTGGTAGAAATAACCCATTCCTTTTATAACTGATGGGAGCAGATCAGAGGTCTGGGAGCCAAATAGCAGATGTTGATGCTCACTACAGCCTAAGACTGTCCTTAAGAAATGGCAAGTAAATAAAAAAGTAAATCAACAATCTGGAAATGGTACAGCAATTGAAATGGAACAACAACTAAGATGGAACAAAATCTAAAATGGAGCAACAATTCAAATGGAATAGCAACTAAATGGAACAATAATTCAGAAATGGAACAATAGTTGAAATAAGCAGTAACCAAATTCGTCAAGCTGTAACTCTATTTAATCACTCAAATCAAAACATCAACCCTTCACTCTTAGAAGATATACACACACTATGGAACAACACTACCGATTAAAACCATAGAAACTCAACGTGCCGAATCTAATTTCGTTATTGCTCTAAATAAAGCATACGATTGCATCTCAAAGTGAAAACAATAACATTTAAGGATTCAATAATCATGTGAAATCAGACTTTTCAAGATAATTGTTGTAATGCTAAAGCATAATTGCATCAAAATCTGTAATGGAATGACAGTATCCTGTAGAGATTAATCAACACTTAAAGGATTGGAAACATGGTACAGCGTCAATATCAGACTTTTGTTTGCAGGAACATTAAACGAGTTAAACATAACAAAGCATGTAATATAACGTTCTTAAAACACAACAGATTACCAAATTACGTCTATGAACAAACCACACAGAAACCACATGTAATGGTACAAGAGCAAGTGTCCTCTAGGGCCGGGCCCTTAGCCTCCACGGGTACACCACTTAAGATTGATCCAGTCTCAAAGATAAAAGAGTAACGAGCCTATATTAATTCATGAAATAAAATTACAAGAACTCAAGTCTTCAACAGAACATAAAGATCATAGTCTTGATCTTCCTTAAAAGAAATTACATAAAAAGTCCTCCCTGCTAGCCAACAATGCTATCCCTTATATAAGGAAGATGGCGGAGATATCTAGATACGGAAAATAGATAAAATAGCGATCCCTCAGGATTCGCAGAATCATTAATCCTACGTCACTTCTTTCCTTTTCTGCTCCGAGCTGATATCTCCACTTCCTTTCCTAGGTTGATCCGTTTTGATTTGGTTTGCTTACGGTCTCCTGTCAAAGGGACAGCAGTTAGCTCATCCTTGTCTTTTCCTTTGGAATGGCCACCTTTCGTTTTTCCTCCCTCCTGCACATAGGAATGACAATTATCGGTGTTTCCTATTAATCTCTCGTGTTTCATTATAAATCCTCATCATTATCTAAGTTTCCAATGCAAAAGGCTTTTAAGTTCTAATGAAAAGATACTAAAATAACCATCGGAACATACCTTCCTTGATACTCCACAGAAGACACAAGTAAATTTGGTTTGTTTGTTTCTAAGATAGCTACCCATCTTAGTGGGACTAGTAGCTCTGAATGGACACTAGTTTTCTCGGAAACAAAATGGCGACTCCACTAGGGAGCGAATAGTTTGTTTTTTCGTCCCTATTGTTTGCTTTATAAACTACAGACGTAGCCTGAAGTTAAGGCAGCTAGCCTTCGAACTGCTTTTGCTATGAAACTGCAAAGTAGATCAACACTACTTCAGTTAATCTCTAGGTTGGTTTATGAACTGAACATCTGACTTGCAAACATCCTAAGAGCCCTGGTGGTAGCTCAATAACCTCGTTAGATCAACCGCTATACTTTGTTTTTACTGCCTATCATAAGCTCAGCCTAAATCCCTGAACTTAGCTGTAAACTATGAGTGAAAACCGAGCTCAGTCTCATCCCTGGACCATCACACTATTTCTCATTGGCATCCTGGATGCATCGCACCTCTCGTGTGTTGCAGGTGAGATGCATACCTATTTTCCTTAAGGACAGGTGCGATGATTGAGTAAGACTATTTCTGCCTCCAGATTTTGGTTTTTTCATCATCGTTTTTAGCTCTATTCAGTAGTTTTACTGTCTACGATCAGTATATCACTGTTGAAATATTCTTCCTTTACATTATTTAGCCTCCGTTGATAAGGAATCGTGAATGTTTTTCTATGTATTTTTCATCATTTACAATCCTCCTTTGCAAGTAGTAGCTTAATCGAACTGTCATATTTTGATTTGAAAGTGTTGCAACTATCGTTTTCAGTCAAGAAAAAGAGTGTCGTAAGTCTTCCTCTTTTAGATAGTCGATTACACTTTTTCCATTGTATTTGATTTGAATTGTCAATTCTTTGAAGTGTGGAAAGCAGTTTTCCATTCAAAATTGAAAGTGTCGTCTTAGTCTTCCTTTCGTTTTGAAAAAGAAATTGCTAAAGTGTCGCTTTGAGGAAAAGTGGTTCAGATCTGTACTTAGTTTTCTCTTTGTCATTCTCACTTTAAGCAAATTGAAAAAAAATACATGCATGTGCATTTGCATTTAGAATGCATGCAAAAATTGATTTAGGAAAAGTGCATTTAGTGTGTGCTCTCTGCTCTATGTTGAAAGAATTTACTCTTCTTTCCTTAATAGCTAGGATTTTCATTGCTAAAAGAAAATAAACAACTGTTTATCATCTTAGATTGCATATTTAGGAATTGTATATCTACATCATGCGGTGAACCTTGAAAGGAAAACTTCTTAAAAAATATCAACTGTAAAATAAACATCAATGAACATAAAAACACAACATCTAGAAGTCTAGGCTAGAGACATATTCCGGCATCGTAAAGCCTGGTAACTATCATTTTCATCGTAGGTTGGGTGGTTCCTCCTCTTTGATACGAAAAGTGCCAGTACGAGCTTGTGCTCACACGTATCGTTGGGTATATATTGGGAGACCACAATAGGCTATATCATTTATCCTTAGGAAGCCATGTCTACGTAAAATTATATTGCAACTTTTCTATTGATTTGGTAATCCCTCTATCTAGACTTCCAAAGTAGTCACTTTCATTCATTTTCAGACTCCTTAAAAGAAAAGGTCCATCTGAGCACTTGCCACTTCAGGCTCATTAAAATTCGAAGGTGACTAGAGTCATCTTTAGCTTTTTCTTGACTCTTAAAAATTGAAAAAGCAAGTTGTGTCAAAGCGTCATAAAATTTATTTTAATCGGAATAACATCATTGTTCCCTCATTGGTCTTAGGTTGAGAAAATGGAATCCACCAATCAAGGGTTTGCCCTTGGGGGGAATCCTAGTCCTTTCTCTTCTTGGGGAGATATTGGTGCCCTTTACATGGCTACATTGTCCCTTCCACGATTGACAATTGGCCTGCCAGTATGGCTTTTCTTGACCTCTGTCATTCAAAACACCATAATTCCTAAGCAATCAAATCAGTAACCAGATGATACTGGAGTTGTCCCCCCACCTTCTACTTCATTTTTTTCTCCCTCTCCTTCTTCCTCTTCACTTGGTGAAGCTAATAACACTAAAAAACAAGTCATTGAGAAGAATAATAAAGAAAAGGAGGAGAAGAAGAATAAGCCAACGACGAAAGGGGGTAACCATGCATCGTCTGGCGAAAATCCACACACTGCACTGTCCAAACCGAAATATCCATGGGTCATTTGCAAGGGAGACCATTTTCATCGATATTATCTTTGCATCCCACGGATCTTAAGGGACTGGTTTCCCTGCTTGCACCATTCGGTGTTGTCAACCTCTGTAGATCATGTTGAGAGTACATTGTCAACTAGTGAAAACGAAGTCAATGGAAAAAAAGAAAAATATAGATTTCCTTGTAGGCTATGTGAAGGTGATCATGCCCTCCACCATTGTACTTTCCTAGACGAAGCTAAAAGATTCTTGGATAACCATCCTGCTTCACCACAGCGACTTCCTCCTAGATACAAGAAACTCTTGCTGTGTCCAACACTAGTTGAAAATCCGACTGACACACCTTCATTATTGGTCGAAACCCTCTGAGTCCACACTGGGCCAAAGTCAATAGGTTGAGATGGAAATCGACCCAGTCTTGCCTTCAGAAGGTTCTCCTTTAGATGATACAGTCCCCAAAGAGAATGAGAATGACACCATTCAAATTATTTTTGTTAATAGAGAATCCGAATCTACTCGTTCCTTTACCATAGGAAGGAAGTTCATCAAAGATTCATCTAGCCATTTATTCCGTCCCTCCTCCAAGTAATCTGGTTGTTTCCTTTGATTGGAATCCACTACCGAGACCCTGCCTACCATCTAATGTGCCATTCTGGATCATAGTACAAGCTTACAGAATGCTCATGGATAGCATTATCATAAATGAAGGGGCTTCTGTGAGTATCCTTTCCTCAACTGCTTAGAAAGTGCTTGGTTCGCCATTGCTTCTGCCTGAGATTCGAAATCTGTCAGGCTTCAATTAAGGAACCAGTCGACCATTAGGGTTTCTTCCAAATTTTCCTATAACTTTGAGAAGGAAAATCATTCATCTAAACACGATGGTAGTCCAAGGGCCTCTATATTACATTCTAATCCTTGGGTGTGAATACACTTATAGCATGGGAGCTATTGTTTCCTCACTCTTTCGAGCGATGCATTTCTCGTGTGAAGGCAGAATGGTCCAACTCATTAACTAGCTTCATTCCCTAGTTCAAACACGGCTACTAGTTAAATACCATCCCTAACTAGTCTTTTTGCACAATGAATGTCTCATCAACCTCCAGTCCATCGGCCTGATGATCACAAGTGATTTGGTGAATGTGACAAAACCCACAGGGCACGCACCCTGGCCTACTTCGGCAAGAAAACCCCAGAGATAAGACATGTTTCCGCGTAGGATATATGACTATCTAACACACCCATCTATTTAGGAAAATGGGACCAGTCTGGAATAATATTCCCTCATCAAAGATTATGTGATTGGAAGCTCCCACCATTCACCTTTGTCTATTTTGATGGACAAAGCCATGGAAGTGTTTTGGCTGCTACGTGGACAAAACAATCTTGAAAATGCAAGAACTTCAATATGGTAACCTGGAAACTCTACTTTTCTTTATATCTAGGGGCATGCAAACCTTTTTTACACAAGTGAACAGTGACCAGCGTAACTGTAACGCCGTAGTTTTTACTAACTTCAACTGTTTAAGTTAGGTGATTGGTCTGATCAACCATTCACCTTTACAAGGGTTGACGACACTAGCAAAGTAAAGGAAATGTTTCCTGTCAAGAAACTATCCTACCTAGCATCAGTAGTTCTTTAACCCCTAGGACAGTAGTTGGTCATTCCTAGCTTGCATACAAAATGCTCCAAAGCAAAGTTTCACATGGGGCAAGCTCCCTAAAAAATGAACCCACCAATGAGAAACATCCTTATTATACGACTGGCACGAGCAGGTTTATGTGAAGTTCAAGCTCGTTAAAAAATAAACCTAGCAATGAGCATATGTTCCCCCAAAGTTTAAGCTCATTAAAAAATGAACCCATATTTTGGTAAATAACCTTTGTGATCGCATTGCTATCAACTTTTGAGCCTTGGTCATGTTCGTACCATCACCTCCACTTTTTAGCGGATCATACACTTCCACTTGATTGTTTATCCTTTTTAGGAGCAGTTGCAATGAGTGAATTCTATTAGACACCTTCTTTACACTGCCATGATTGAAAAGTTCCAAACCTTACCTAGAACTAGCTGCTACCCGAAAATATCACTTGTTCCTAAAAAACGAGTCTCTTTTAATCTCTTTTTAGACTCGTAAAATATAAAAATATTTCTGAGCAATTGGCCTCTCCAACTCATTAAAGTGATTGGAAGTGCCATCCCTCCTCTATATTATAATCCTTTTGGACCTGGGGGATCATTACACAAAAATATCGAGCACTTGTCTTTTTTGGCTCACTAATGTGATTGGAAAAGTCATCCCTTTCATATTATTTTATACTTTTTCAGACTTAAGGGATTATACTATGAAAAAGGACTATTGGAGTTTCCTTTTCGTCTCTTTTCAGACTCCCTAAAACTAAAAAGGACCGAGTTATCTTTGTCATTAAACTCATTAAAACAATAGTGGCAAACTTGTCCATTATAGAAAAGAATGAGTTTCATTGTTGCTAGGCTCGCTAAAAGATAGCGATAGGTTTGCCCGAAGGGAAAATTATAAAACAATCATATGTTATCCTCCTCAAGCTTGACAAAAATAAAGAGGTACTGTTCAACAATGATTAGGGAAAAATTAGGAAGAAAACTTGAAGAACTTTATTAGTAGCAAGTCGCTCTTGAACATGACACTTTCACTCCATCACCATGATTGAGTCGGGTTGGGTTATTTTGTTCACCGGTCATATCACCATTAGTCCTCCGTACCATCCATTTTTGGGGTTAACACTACCAATCCATTTCAGTGTCACTGATATGTTTAAGAGAAGTCGCTCAGATAATTCAACAACCTAGCTAACTCCTCATCCGTTGCAATACCTTCATGCTCCATTTTTCATGAAAGCCACCCTAAACCTTGTACCATCAGATCGTTTTCACCTCCACAAAATCATTTGCTCTGTTTCATGTTGTATATGTGGGATTCATTAAGGCCCTCCTACAATGGGTCACTTCTTGTCAACATCAGCTCATTATCCAAGAAGTTTATTTAGGAACAACCCTTTCAGTACTTTGAAGCTTGCATGCCTCATTGGTAAGTTTCTCACTTCTAGCGATGGGTTTACATCCATGGCCTTCGACCGAAAGATTTTGTGTGGTGTTCAAAATCGACTCATGTATTCACACCACATGAATTGTATTACAGTACCTTGAGGGTCATTATCATTATTAGTGATTCCTCTCGTGCTTGTTAACAACTTACATCATTGGCTGGTAATCACGCAATGTCTTTCCATGTTCGACATCATAACATCTTTTCACATGGATCGACCTGTACTTCGGGTGAAGATTGAACGAGTTTGAAGACCCTGGATCTAGTTTCATCCATCTGGGCTGCGATATATTTAGGAAAATAAAGACATCAAATGTACTCCATAGCTGCACAGATAATCATCCAAGCTAAAGGATGATGCCTCTACTAGAATCATCAGTTTGTCAGACAGACGATTGTCTATCCTATGTACATGAAAATGAATTTATAAAGCTGAGCATGGGAATTCCCACCTCAGCTAGATCATGAAAATATTATGAAGATAATTTATTGTATTGTACATTATTACAGGTCACTTTCTAGTTCGAAAAACCTCGGATCCTCATGATAAAGCATTTCACCCAACATCAGAAGATTTATGACCTCATGCTTTAGGGGGCAACTGTTATAGAAATATTTGGGCACTACAACCCTAATCGCATATGTCCATAAACCAAGGGCTTCTAAACCTCTAAAAGTGTTGTTTCATACCCTAAAGGAACAAGGTCAATTGATTACATCATTTCCCAGAAGTTCTCCCTAAAAAATTGGTCAAAACTGGACCATACAGACTACTCCATGTTGAGGGTGCGATGCATCTCACCTGCTAAACACATAGGGTGTGATGCATACTGAAAATCCCTTCTATAGGGTGTGATGAGCGAGAGTAAACAAATGGCAGAGGCAGTTTGCTAAGTAGAAACCCAAAGAATCTTCTAGAAACTACTTATTTGACACTTGCCTCTCTGAATTTTCCCAGGGATGAGTAAGAGATCATGAAATATCCAAGTGGAACCAAGAACTATCAGAGAAGTGACACTAATCAAAATCCCAGAAGCTGAATCACCCCCTTGCAAATATCTATATATGGATCCCTCATCCTAGATATCCAAAGTCTGGAATTTTGTATTTTGTAAGGAAGTGCTGTTAGTTTCTCTGTGAAGCATTGTATTGTTGGGCGATCTAGTCTTTTCATGAGGGGAATAGGGCTTTCATGCTGGGAGGATGGCACTAGATTAGACATCTGGGTTGTAATCCTCTCTTCTACTACTTATATCAATAAAGCTATTTTAGTTTTTCTCCATATAATTGTATATCTCTAAATCTTGTATTTGTTTACGCATGTGTATGGTTAATGTACATATGATCCTATATTGTTAATGGTTATAGATCTCTATGATTTGATGGTATTTTGATGCTTTGACTCTACAGGTGTTCTTTGAAGTGATACAAGTGAGAAAGGAGTGGTGAAATCTCTATCAAAGGGGAGAGGAAACAAGCAAGGAGACAAGCGAAAGATTGAGGTTGGTACTCTCTGCTTCTCTCTCATCTATCTCTCATAAAGGAAAACACAAGTAACTTTGGTTTTCTTGTTTCTAAGATAGCTACCCGTCTTAATGGGACTAGCAACTTTGAATGGACACTAGTTTTCCTGAAAACAGACCCTCGTCTTTTCTAGTGGTCAAGTTTAGGTTGTGATCTATTTTCTTGGTTTTTTGTTTGTTGTTTGTTATGTTGTAAGCTGGAAAGGGTGTTGTGCCATAATGTATGTGGGAGGGTGTGAGGAGGTTGTATGCTTTGATTGGGTTCCTTGTTTTCTTTCTTTTTGGTTAGGAAACATCTCCTCAACATGCTATTGAGCCTCTCTCTTTTCTTGGGATTTTTGTTTCTTTGGTGTTGTTTTCTTCCCTTCTTCCTTTTTCCCCTAGATTTATGGAGAAAAGGTGGGATTGTTTTGGATTGGTGTTTGGGTAGAACAAAAAGTAGTGTAAGTTCCTTGGGTGGACACCCTAGTCCTTCTTGATCATCGTCCCCTACAGTTCCACCCTTTTTGCGAAGGCATGGGGTTTGGGAAGCTTGTTCTCTGTTTGAGCCTCCCCTTGTGAGCCAGTAACCACATTTGATATCTCTTTCTTTCAAGTTATTTTCTTCCCCTCCTCCTTTTGGTCCCTGGCTTTATGGGGAAAAGGTGGGATTGTTGTGGATTAGTATTTGGGAAGGACAAAAAGCAGTGCAAATTCCCGGGGTGTCCACCCTAGTCCTTCTCGATCGTCGCCCCTTGGAGTTCCCACCTTTTTGTGAAGAAACGGGGTTGGGGAAGCTTGTTCTCTATTTGAGCCTCCCATTGTGGGTCAGTAGCCACATTTGATATCTCTTTGTTTCATGTTGTTTTCTTCCATTCTTCCTTTTGGCCCCTAGCTTTATGGAGAAAAGGTTGGATTGTTGTGGATTGGTGTTTAGGAAGGATGAAACGTAGTGCGAGCTCCTAGGGTAGCCACCCTAGTCCTTCTCGGTCATTGTCCCTTGTAGTTCCCCCCTTTTTTCAAAGGCACAATGTTGGGGAAGTTGGTTCTTTGTTTGAGCCTCCCCTTGTGATCCAGTATCCACGTTTGATATCTCTTTCTTTCATGTTGTTTTCTTCCCTTCTTCCTTTTGGCCCCTAACTTTAAAGAGAAAAGGTGGGATTGTTGTGGATTGGTGTCCAGGAAGAACCAAATGTAGTGTGATCTCTCAAGGTGGCCACCCTAGTCCTTCTTAATCATTGTCCCCTTCAATTCCCCAATTTTTGTGAAGGCACGAGGCTTGAAAGTCTTGTGCTTTGTTTGAGCCTCCCCTTGTGAGCCGGAAGCCACTTTTGATCTCTATTTCTTTCACCTTGTTTTATTCTCTTCTTCCTTTTAGTCCCTAGCTTTACGGATAAAAGGGTGAATGTTTGTGGATTGGTGTTCGAGAAGGATTAAAAGAAGTGCGAGCTCCCAGGGTGGCTGCCTTAGTCCTTCTCTATTGTTGTTCCATGCATTTCCCCCCTTTTTCTGAGGGTGTGGGGCTTGGGAATATTGTTCTCTATTTGAGCCTCCTCCTGTGAGGGGGTAGACACCTTTGTTTCTCTTATTTCACGTGCTTTCCTCCTTTTGGCCCTTAGCCTTGCATTTGTCATGGGGGGGTGCCCCTATTCAATGTTATGGTGTATTTGTCAGTAATACGTGGAAACTACTCTCAAAAACAGATATCTCGGCTCTTATTACGATGAAGAATGTAATGAAATGTGACACATAGTGTGAATTGTAGAATCCAAAGAATCATCAATTTTTTTAAAGCAATTTATGCCTGATGCCTCGATCAAGGGCATGTATGTTTGGGTGTTGCATCCCATTCAAAAAGGTTCACTAGAATATGTTAGTGAGCAGCAAAGCTGGTCGTCCATGCCCAATGAGGTGCGATTGGCTGAAATGACTCAAGCGATGTTTCATGGCGTGCTTCAGTGAGTTGTGATCTTGTCACCTTGGATGGGTAGTCAACGTTAGCTGATGCGAGCTTTGTGTGGCATCGCTCAAACTTTCTTTGCTCTCTCTTGTCCTCACAGTAGGTAGGGCAGATTTAGCTCCAACTTGTGACCTCATATCAGGCAAGAACACTAGCTGAGTTTAAGCATATAATTAAGCATAGGAAAAGAAACTGACAAGGATTCCCCCAGTAGCAGCAAACGAAACAGGAAGAACCCAACATGAAAATCGAGCGGCAATGTCGCCTGAATTGTAGTCTATACAAGTGTCCTCAGTGGAAAACTTGGGCTAAGTCCCTTGGAAGGGAGCACTTGAGAAGGCGAGAGCCTTATTTAGCCAGGGACTTGCCCCATCACAAGGTGTTGTCGGTGAGTCAGGTTGTTTAGGAATGTAGCCCTAATTGGGTGGTAAATTCTGTCCAAGGCTAAATACGGGTGAGAGACTGATATCGAAGAAGTATCGCGAGGGAAAGATGAAAAGCACTTTGAAAAGAGAGTTAAAGAGAACTTGAAATTACTGGGAGGGAAGAATATGGAGGTTGTTGATGCATCTTAGTTAGATGTGGAATGACTTAGGCTGGTCCACCACTCGACTTGATGTGCAAAGCAGCACAGGCTATTGCATTGTCATAAGTGCAGGTGGATTACTACTTATCAGTTTGCAATTGCGGGGATCAAGGAATGAAACGTGCATCCTTGTGGAGTTCTGTGTGCAATTGTGCACTCATGGTGTTAGTTGGCAGGCTTTCCATTTGACCCATCTTGAAACATGGACCAGGGATTCTAACATGTGTGCGAGTCAGCAGGTTTTAAAAACTGCAAGGTGCAAGGAAGGTGATAGGCGAGATCCCATCTTTGGGGGGGTGCATAGTTGACTGAACTTTGATCTTATGCAAAGGTTCAAGTGTGAGCACACCTGTTGGGATTCAAAAGATGGTGAACTATGCCTTAGCAAGGTGAAGCTAGAGGAAACTCTGGTGGAGGCTCGTAGCGATATTGACATGAAAATCATTCGCATGAGTTAGTGTGGTGAAGTAAAATTATAAGTGCAGACACAAAAAAATTCCTCTATCCCGATAACGGGTCTAGCAATTGATACATTCTATGGAATATTTCCTTAGGTTAGAACCAATTAATAGGGCATACCTCTTAGTACACTTACCCCATTTGATGATGTCCTTGCTTGCTCGCTCCAGCTATCTCTCGCTTCCTTCTTCAAAAACCTGAAACAAGCAAACAACAGAAAGCAACAACCGTGATAATAGACAAATTGTAATTTAACCTACTTAACAAGACAAGAAACATTAAGCTGTGAATATGCAAGATGACAAACCATGTAGGAAATGAATCGATAGTTGCATATATATTGAATCAAGAAGAGATTACAACCATTGTCTTGACATTTCCATTCTCCTCTGACAAGACCAGGTTCCCACACAATTCTGCTAGCATTCCATGATGGCCTCAACAACAATAGTTTTAAGGCTCTTCCCATTAGGCTTCACCCAAACCAAATTCACACTTCTCCCTCATACAACTAGAGAGCTACAACTATGAATAGCTTGTTGTTTACTCCAAACTTAATTAGCACTAGCACACCAACATTAACACTACCTTGTGCTTCCGAAAAAGGGAGGTTTATATAGGATGAATGGATGGGAGATGGATCCTCTTCTCATGGGAGGTCTTGTCCCTTGAGGTAGTTCCATAATTATAGGGGAAAGGAGCCCAAACTAACATCCTCGACCCCATTCAGCCAAACCATTTACTAGACTTCCATTATGAAGCTTATAGAGATGGAAGCTTTGGCACTTTATTTAAAAAACTTTTCATAAGAGGACCAATGCGACTGAAACAAACTTGAGTCACTCTGATCAACCCTAGGGATAGTGTTAAGCCCTACATATCGGTGCAAGGAGGACAAAGGCGATTAGCGGCGGTCTTGTAAACTAGGAAAAACAGAATTTTCAAGGGAAGTGGTGCAAAAGGGAATTGATCTGCTCATGAAGAGGGACACAATGGGAGTTTATTCATGAAGGGAAAGCATGTAGGGTTCTTGTAGATATGGATAGTGACAAAATTTTATGTAACAGATGCCCCTTAAAACGTGAAGGTCGAACTAGAGTGAGGGATGAAACACTTTATAAATCAGTGTGGGGAATGTAGTTTGTCGATGGGAAACCTACAAGCATGTAAAGATATATATACATAACTGAGAACTTTGTCAAATGATACATAAATCATGGCATGGACTTAGCCATCCAGAGAATCATCATCTAAATGGATCTAAGTATGGGGGAAACCATCCATCAACGAGGATCATTATGAAACCAAGGTATGGTCGCAACCATCCAATAAGTATAATGATCACATATGATAGCTCATGGTATGGTCAAAACCATACATCTGAAAGAGACATGCATATCAACATAACCATGTCACATCACTTCGCAACCTAGACTTTTGTGATCTGAGTCTAGGGTCTTGCACTCCAACACGACCTGATCAAAGTACAAATTCTAACATGTGAATAGATGTGTTGGCATGGAACATGCTAGAAAGTTGCTTGATTACCATTCAATGATTTAAACTATTAACAAGCATGAGAGAAGCCACCAATAATGACAATGGTCCTCAAGGTACTATCATCACAAGCCACAGAATGTGAATAGAGGAACTGAAGTTGAACACCCGTGAAATAACTCGATCAAAAGACAATGATGTGAACTTGTCGTCGAGTGGGAAGAACTTTCCTTTAGGGAATGCAAGCTCTAAGGTACTGAAAGGGAGTATGTTGATCAACTTCCTGGATAATGAGTTGAAGTTGACAGGAAGTGGCCGTGTTGAAGGAGGGCCATAATGTTTCCAACATCATCGACATGAGACGAAAGGATGAAAAATGATTTTGGATGATACATAGAATTAGAGGTAAATGTAACTATAGAAGGAAAACTCTTGAACATATCGACGACATGACTGGAAGTTTGGTAGATTTTGGATCCATAGGATCAGTGGTCATGATGATATGGCAAAGATCAAGTGGAAGGAAAAAATGAATGGCCCAACCTAGGATGGTTGACGATACAAAGGAGGATATCCCAACTTGGCATGAAGCAAAAAGTGTCATGTTCAAGAGTGAGTTGCCGACACAACTGATTAGATTTCCAAATTTTCCCCCACCATTTCGGACGGTACCCCAATTCCTTTTTAATCACGAGCTTAAAGGGGATAAAATCTAAATGCACTCTAAGTTCATCCTTCAGATGAATCCAACCTAGTAAGTTTAACAAGCCCTAGGAAGGAGAAGCTCATGTTTGTCATGGTGACGGATCTGATGTTGTTTAAACTTTTAAAGAGTCTGAAAAAGCCACAACTCAGTATATTTTTCATGTTTAGAGAGTTTGAAAAGGACACACAAAAGAAAACTCTACATGGTCCCTTTTCATACATTTTTGTCTCTCGAGCCCGAAAAGGTAGAAGATGATACTTGAGAGAACTGCTTGACCATTTCAGTCAAGGAGTACCTTTTTCGTGTATAGTGCATCCCAACCTGAAAAAGGGGTAAAATTATACTGGACACATGACATTTTTCATCCGTTAACGAGTTTGAAATGACAAGGGCTCCACCATGTTTTCTCTTTTAGAGGGTCAGAAAAGAGATTGAAAGTGGACCCCCCATTTTATACCTTTTTATGAGTCCAAAGGGAAAAATACTTGGAAATATTTTCATATGAGATTAACGAGTTGAGAAAAGAGCTGAAACGTGACTCGCCATCATAGTTGAACATCCATCACATGTCGCCGTGCAAAAAGGTAAAATGTATTATCAAGTTCTTAAGGAAAAATAGGTTAACATATTTACAAAACCCTGATATTTTCATGAAAAAAATGAATAAAAAGGAGAAAAGTAAATATATTTTTGCCATTTACCATTTTACCTTGTGAATAATTTTTACTCACTTTTTCTCTAATTTTTCTGGAGTAGATTGTGGGAGATCCAGGATGTCATTCGCCCAGCCTCTAGTTACAAGTAAGAGCTAAAACCCATAGCTCCATTTTCATGTCTTTTATTCCTATTTTTAACCATTTTTTCATTTTTTGAGGGAGGTTTTGTAAAAAAAAAAATTCCCTTGATCAACGCAATTCTAGAATCGCACCAGCCGAGGGTGATTTACAAGACCTATCACATCGTTGGTGTAACTATTTTCAAAACAGGTGTGTCGGTGCCATGAATAGGGAAAAACTCTATTTCCTCCCAAAATCACTATTAAAACTTGAATTTTAAGGGCCAAACATGACTGTTGACTCAAATTAATGGCTTTTGTAGGGAAGAATCATAAAAATGGTGGGCTGGAAAGAACAGGAACATGAGGATGTGGACACCTAGGTAATGAAAGATCCAATTTTCCTGGAAGCTTTGAGGGCTTGTGGGCTCCTCAAATTCTTTCTCATGCCAAGGATGTGGGCCCAACCCGAGCTGCTTCGATACCTTATTATTCTTTGGTACATAAATTGGGAAATATTTGTCATTGGTGACTAGGAGCTGGAGTTAGAAACTTTAGATAATATTTCATCACTAGACTATCCCAAAGAGGGGAACCAATCAACTTGTATAGGTCATGACTGATTGGGGAAATCATATCCTCATTGCTTGCTGAAAATTTCCCTGAGGCCCTCAAATCCAAGAGTGGGAAGATTGAGATTTCCATTGTTAAGGATCTGACACTGAGAGTGCTTCTGTCGACCATCAACAGAGTGGCAGGGGCCTAGGAAGTACATGAGACAAACACGGTGAAGTTCATGTATGCTATCGAGTGTACATCACCTACGATCTTCAACATGGAAGAGGCCATGAATATCAACATAAAGCACCAGTTGACCAAAGCTAAGGCAGGGAATCTGAAGCAATTTTGCTTCGGATCTATGCTCTAGACATTCTTCTTGGAATGGGTGCCACTATTCTAGTATCAGCTGACTGAGGTGGGTCCTTCCATGCCACATGATCCACGGATGGTCCGCTGGAGTCGTTTGATGCCCAGGATCACTGGGGGTCAGCATATGTCATACAAACCTGCATCCTTTTCATGGTTACGATGACATAAGATCATCATGTAGGACTGACCATACAGTGGCATCAACTTCCATGGAGATTCGAACATGCCCTTACCATATGGAGAGGATTTGGACAATGAGGGTAAAAAATCAATTTTTAATTTTGAGATTTTTTAATTGTTTTTAGTATATATGTGCTTATAAAATTTCTCTTGTTAATACAGATGTTGGACAAGAGTGTCCTACTAGGATTTCCCCAATATCCAAGTGCGTCCCCCACCCAATTGATGTTGTCACTCCTTATCAGGAGGGGAGTGACAACGAGGAGGAGATCACAAGGAATCTTGAGGGATTGACTCCTGGTATCCCACAGTATGCTCGGGTAGGAGACATTCTTCACCAATACCAGAGACATACGATGGGAGTCTCGGATCTGATCTGCTGATTACTGACTCGTGTTGCACGAGCTATATCATGCTACCACGATCACCATGTTGATTAGTTCTTAGGTCCAACATTTAGATTTTTGTGAGACCTGCATGTCACGAATATATGAGGTGTGTGAGCTGTTGATGTTATTTTGGACACACATATTATTTGTTGGGGTTCTAATGTATCAAACACTATCACCATACACACACACACGCACACACACACACACACACATATATATGTTGTACTTTCTTGCTTACTATGGTACAAATGGTTTGTTTTATCTTTTCACATGTTTCGTAAATGTCTATCCAACACATAATTAGCTAATGCATCTATCAATGTATTCATGCATCTAGGAATATGATGATATTTAATGTAATCAAATTGTCTTTCCAATAGATGAATATGGAGATACATTCTTAATATTTGATGGTTTCTCACATAATATTACCCGTTGAGTTGAAGGATGACAAGTTGTGAATCTAGGTTGACAACCAACTCTTGGATGTCAAGAGAAATGGATTTTGACAATAGTTCGATGACCGTACTATATTCAGCAATGTTGTTATTTGTACGACATAAAAAGATACCTTGAAGATCAATCTGTTAAGAAATTTACCCCAAGAACACAAATTAATTACAGAGAATTACTGAGAGAAATAAATATAAAAATAACCAGCAATAACCATAAACACATAAATACACATGTTTATCCGGGAAAAACCCAAATCCGGGGACAAACCCAATCATAATGAAATTTCATTATCCTTGGCCAAAACCCTGGCCAAGTGAGTCTTCACCGCTCACCTCCAGGCCATGCTTTACAATGAAGTCCTTCCAGCCTTTTATAGGCTCCATTACATATAATACCACGGGCAGAATACCATGGGTGTACAATACCATGTGCCCCACAACCATCACTATTTAACCTCGTCAACTTTTGACTCTATCCTGAGTCAAGTTTACCTAACACAATCAACTCACCATTAGGGTCATAAATAGCTCATGTCACAGATGATAGGTTCCGGGTACTGCATCAAGCACCATCAGTGAACCCGATGTGAGGAGTTGCAGACATTTGCAAAGCAAGAAAAGCATAGTGAACAGGAAATTGGTTTGAAAGATAACACACCAAACCATACTACACAAAAATGAATGAAACACTAATGTACACAACTACCCATGCAAGATGACCTAAGCATAGTACTTCTTGAGGTAAAGCTTGTTTCAGGGCTTATCTAAAGGATTTCCTTCATAATCAATAAGCTCATAGGCCCCTTTTTGAAAACCAAGTTTCACAATGTAGGGCCCATGCCACATGGGTTTGAACTTGCCTGCCCCTAGCTTATGATTAGCTTGGTTATATAGTAAGAAAAAATCACCCTCATAGAATGCACGAAGGGAGACTAACTAATTGAAATGGGACTTAACCCATTTCTTTTGTGCTTCAATGACCAAGGCAATGAGATGATGAGTCTCATCCAGTCGCTCTAAATATAAGAGGCATTCCTCCTGAGGTGATTTTTCAGGTAGGATTTCAACAACTAGCTTGGGTGAAGGAATCTCACATTTGATCAGCAGTGTTGCTTCCAAACCATAAACTAGCTGGAATAGTGTGAAAGCAGTTGCATATTTGGTTGAGGTTTAGTAAGCCCGTGGAGCTTAAAAGAGCATGAGATGCCAATGTGACTTGTGCATCCCAATAGTACACTTAAGCATTGTAACCAAAACCTTGTTCACAGCTTCAAATTATCCATCGGCCTGAGGGTAATATGGGGTTGAGCCGTCATGGTGCAAGCCCAATGTAGATGTTAGCTGAGCCATCATGTAATCTCTGAAATGGGAGGCATGGTCTGTGACAATGGCCTAAGATATGCCCAACTTGGAAATAACATGTTTGAAAAGGAATTGAGTCACCATCTTGCTATCTACAGAGTATGTAGGCATCGTTGCAGCCCATTTGATGAAATAATCCACAACGAAGATAATATAGACATGCCCCTGCACCGAATGAGGGTTACATGTCATAAAATCGATGCCCCATTTGGAAAAAGGACAAATAGTAATGACGGGGTGTAGGTGAGTGGGTGGGGCATAAATCATCTCATTAGGAGAATAAGATACCATGATATGGACATGTTCAATGATACATAGAAATATCAATCGACATCGTTTGGGTAATATTACCCAAATTTCCTTCTAACCATACTTCATCAACCATGATAGGTGGTAGAAGTGGGAGGGAAGAAAACATAGAAGAGGACTCTTAGAAAGCAGTAGACATGACTGCTAGACGAGGCAAGAACGATGAGCGATGATGAGTATCATTCCAAGGTGGTTACTCGAGAGACATGACTTCCATGACATCTTCATTAGAAAGGAAGGTCTCGTCTAAGGGATCAGGTGATTCTAAAGTGCCAAGCCACAGGGATTGAGAGTACGCATCGAGAGAGGTCTTCAAAATAGAAGAATCAAAGGGTGCGAAACTTGAAGCTGAAACAATTTCCACATAATTGACTTTGGAAGGACTGAGCAGCATAATCTTGCCCTAGATATCAATAAGATCTGGTGAAAGCATGACCCAATGATCAGATTTAACCGAGACCATGCGGACAGAGGCAACATGAGAAGGTGGTAGTGGAAAATTCCCATTAAGGTAGAATATTTAAAAATACCTACTCCCACACTCTCATACGGACCACCATTGTGCTTGGCGTATAGAACATTTCCATCTAATGACGAAGAGGCAAAGAAAGACAGCTAGTCGACAATGACAATATTCCCTTGATGGGGAAAATGAGTCACATGAAAGAGGGAGGAGGCTACAACATTTATAGCATGTGCCTAACTCCGGCCGGGCAGAAGATTGTAATTAAGATTGGTGTCAACAATATCTACCTCAACTTGCACTGTCTTGCCTTCCAAAGTAATGGCATGGTTGGGTAAGACACCGAAGGGTCATGAGTCGTGTCCATCGAAAGCTTCCAAAGCAATTAGATATTGGTTCAAAGCAGGAGAACTAATAGCCTTCCAACATACAGTTGACATGATGTAGGTGGAAGAAGCTTCATTGATGACAGTCCAGTGGATGGTCTTCTCATTGATGATTACCTGGATGAGAAAGGAAGTCTGATGAGGTAGGCACGAAACATGGTTCTCTAGATCAAAACATATGAAATTGGAATCGATGCTATCGATACCTCTGATAGTTGACAACAAAGATTTTCGTTGTGATGGGTAGATTTGGAGAACCTCGAGAGACGACATAGTTGATGGTGCCTGAGCCAAATCTTCAAGAACATTATAATGCTGAGTAGCTCGGGTGTTAGGATTTTACAATAATTTTCACAACACACCTCAAGAGGGTGGCCATATAGTGCAATTAGGGTTAGGGCACTCGATATGAAGAGGGCCAAAACTCGGGGTAGAAGAAGAAGGGGTGGCCTCTTTCTTTTTCTAGGCTTTCCGAGCAGGAGTTTGATAATATTTCGATCTAGTAGCCACATTAATAAGCGTACCCATCATGAACAATTGAGATCCTAAGGAAGCAGATGATTGTTTTTGGTTTACCATTTGGGTTTGTTGAAATGGAGATGGCTCTTTGAGGGTAGTGAAAGTCCCTTTGAGCAAATGAATAACATCAGATCGTTGGGGAAATCCTTAATGTAGTGATATTCCTCAAAAATGAGGTAGGGATACTTATGTTTCTATTGTGAATATTCGCCAACAGACGTTTGGGAGGACCCTATTTTGGGGCATATAATTTACCCTTGCCTTTTCCTTTCTTCTTAGCATTCGAGGATTTGTTCACCGCGGTAGATTAGAAAGCATGGACCTTTGAGGTTTTACTAGGGTTAGGTGGATTCTGGGAATAACTATTAGGAACAACATTCGAGGTTGACTTCTATTTGGAAGAAGATTTAGTAGGGATCTAGGATGTCGCGGGATCAGATGATGGCTACCAAGAATCAGGTAATAACTCATACAAAGTGTCAGACTGATATTAAACTAGATCTAACTACTGGACATTAGCTATGGCCTGCTCTTCAATAATGCATCCACCGATAGCCATATTGCGAGCAATCAGGGCCACAAATGATTTAGTGAATCATTTAGTGAGCACCTGATCAACAATTTCAAATCTGATCAAGTAGATTCTATGTATCCATTCATGGATGTGGTCAGATATGTGTGTCACAATATCTTGCTTAAGCGATGTGAGAAAATAGGTGCCAATTTCATAACAAATCGACAGTAGAAAATGTGTGAGGAAAGCCATGGCTAAAGAGTTAAAGCTATGGCAAGTACACTGAGGAAGCTCAAAGTACCACTTGGTTGCAATGCCCATGAGGGTTCGTTGGAAAATACGGAGACGAATGGAATCGTCAACATAAGAGTTTGAAGAGCACCAGAGGTGATATGTCATCACATGGGCCTAAGGATCTTCTTTATTTTCCCATCGAACTTTGGACAATTGCTTGGTATATTGGATGACACCGGAGGCCAGTATAGTGAATGAAGGATTGGATCATTCATAAGGTGAGATACATTTGGAAACTTGAGTGTGGCCAAGAATGGAAATTGGTTGTTAAAATGCATAGGAGGTCGGTAAGCGGGTCCAAACGGAGGAACCCATCCTTATTGGTAAGGATTTTGGCCTCACAGTGATATATCATCTCATGCTTCCTTCGTTGTGGGTTACCTTGACCATAGGGAGTATTTTGACCTTGAATACCTTAGAACTCTTTGACCATAGGTTATTGATAAGAAATGTATGGGTTAAAAGGTTGTTGAGCCTGTTGACCTTGGTCATATGGATATTGGACCTATTGTCCTTGAACATATGGGTGATGAACTTGTTATCCTTGAACAATATCATTTTGGACCTAATGTCCTTTGCAATAAGGTTGATACACTTGTTTCCCTTAGACATGGGGATTATGGACCTACTTCCCTTGACCAAATGGATTTTGAACCTATTAACCTAGGGCATTAGGGTTCTGTACTCGATGTCCTTGGCTAGAAGGATTTTGGACCTGTTGACCTAGGACATTATGATTTTGGGCCTACTGCTGTAGGACGTGACCTTGGCCTTACCCTTGAAATGGTTGTCCCTGCTGATATATATACAAAGATTGCTGCTACCCTCATTGGTTTTATTGTTACAAAGGTTGGCCTTGTAGCTGCAAAATTTTCCCTGGGGTAGCAGAGGTTGTCTCTACGAGGACATGGGATGGGAGGTGTGAGGAGCGTATTGCATTCGCTACTGCACGGTTTGCTGGAACTATTGCAAGGGTTGACCCTACAGTTGTTGTAGTTGACCTTTTTGCAGGATCATTTGCTCTTGTTGTTGTGTGGGTAGTCCTTTCTGCAAAAAATGTTTCCCTTGTTGTTTTAGAGGCTATCCTTTTTATTGCATGGGTACTTGAATAATGCCCAGAAAATTTCCAAACTAAATCTAGCCGTAGCCACCTTGGAAGGTGGATGAGCCAGGCTAAATGTATTGCCCAAATTGAAGAGCATAAGGTTTATTAACCATTCCTTGAGAACCGTATGGAACGTAAGGATTCTGGTATTGGACCTGAGCCTCATAGGGCTTTTGATATTGGATATTTCTCGATCTAAATGGACCAAAGGGATTTTGAAGCTGCTGGTACTTGACATTGCTTGATCCAGTAGGATTAGAAGGGTTATGAATAACACCAAAAGAAGCCTGGTTCATACCAACAATGTGAGCTTGTGAGCCACTCATATTGGTGGTACCTGACACCATAGAAACATTCAAGTTTTACCCCCTAGGCGGTGGCACAGGTTGGCCACTAACTAGACAGATGGAGGAACTGACAAAGACATTCCTCAGAACCATTTGTTGGGCCAAATGGGTGACTAGGATTGATGATACAAGGGTGTTCGAAATGGTGTGTTGCACCAATACTGAGGTAACAGCCTATTGGGAAGTCATGTTCACAATGAACGAGCCTGAGGTAGGCATGGTGCCTAACACCCAAATAGGGTTATGGTAAAGTGATGAGGCACTAGGTGTACTTGAAACCAACTGTGCCAAAGACACATAGTTAGGTGGAAAACTAGTGGGAATACCCCCCTATATAGGGGAAACCCTTAGTAGGAAAATGATGTTCTTCCTCCTCGACAGTGTGTGGAGTAGAAACTTCTGACTCCTCCAGAGAGATGACTAGATAATCATCTCCTTCAGGTTCCATATCTGGGAATAAAAGACAAAGAATGAACGAAGAAGTATGAGGGGATAGTTCCAAAGGAACACCTGACTAGTCGTACAAACAGTAAGGATGCTTTGGTGATATCACAAGAGGGTCAAAAAAAGGATTAAAAGGGTAGGTAACTAGTCCAAACTGACCATTAGTGGTCAATGAGTTCTTGAGAGTTTGAACGGGATTGACCGGAGATTCCAGGCCAATATCAGTAGATGACCCAATATCGAAAGTAGGCGGAGGAAGCGATGACAAAGTTTGAATGCTCAGAACAATTATGAGTTCAACACCTTGGTCCTCGAGTGACTCTAGTAACTCAGTGAATGAATCCTCAGATAATCTTTCAGATAGAGTAGAGGAAGAGGAACTAGGTGAACCAGATGGTTCGGCCAGGATGACCTTGTCTTAGTCGATAGAAAAATAAACTTCAAGGATTCTAAATGTTCTTTAAGGGAAACTCACAATTTGGTCTTATAAAAGACTATTAGGATGTTATCAAATCGTGGGCAATCAATTATTATCATAAAAAGACAGGTGCTCTTTCATTTTTTAACAGCCGAGAAAGAAGAAAAGATGACTCTATCGCTTTCGATTGGAAATAAGCTCAAAAGGGCAAGTGCTCAAATGACCTTTTAAGTTTAATGAATCAAAAAGATCAAATTACTTCTCTCTATGATCTACGTAAATAGGATTACCAAGAAACCATGAACTACTAAATACCTCCTGGAAAACTGAGAAGTATGAGCATGCAATCTCCCTGAATGTTGTGTTCGGTGTATCATGTTTGCAAGGAGGATGACTCAGCTTCCTAAGAATAAAAGATTACAGCCTAGAGTGGTCTCCTGTTACATACTCGATGGAACGGGGAGCACAAATCCGTACTAGCACTCTCTAATGCCGAAGCTAACAACAACTACTAGGTTTAAAGACTCGTGAACATGTCTGTAGCCTAGACCTTCTAGATATGATCGTTAAATGTCAAATGTGCCTTAGGTTAATTGAATTCATTTTAAAGTTTATCTTGAGTTAAGTTTTAGTTTTTAGGTCTTAGCGATGCGACTCAAAAAACCTTAAATGCAACTAAATGAGACAAGACCCTTCCAATTCGATGAATTTCCTACACTAGAGAGGGTAGAAACTACATAATCAAATGCAAACAACCAAGCAACTGAAATCAAAATGATCTTTCACTACTTCACTTTTCAGGAAAATAAAATAACGAAAAATTCATTCCAATTCCTAATTTCCTAACAAGCACATTTCTAATAGTCCTTTCAAAAGAAAAATAGTTATTTTCCTTTTTTCAAATGCTAATCCAATTCTAGTCTTTAATGATGCAAGCTATCGTAGCACAATGATTAAACAAACAAGAATTTCATACTTTTTCATGAAACAACAAAATAAACTTTTCGCATACAACATTTCAATGAAAGAGTTTTCGAGACAATCAGCTCTCCAAGCAAATGAAAACATGAAAAGAGAGGTTCATTCAGACTAATGAAGCACTGACTTTAGCAACAACAAGACAATTAATGTAATCCATGCCGAAAAGGAAACATTTAGGCAAACAAACAAAAAAATTTCAAACTTATGTAATGAAAGTTAAAGTCATAAGAGGACTTCAAACGAAATGATAGGAGTAAGTACACCTACAACTCGACTCATTGAGTTCACAAATGGCTAAATGGATGACAATCTAGATGCCCTAGTGTCAATGACCACTTAATGACTCAAGAAATCAAGAAAACAAATCCAAATGAAAAGTTGCTTTCTTGTCAGGGAGAAAATGAACTAAAAGGCTTATGGGGTCAAAATCATGAGAGCAAAACACACTAGCCAAGATTAGGGACAAACCCTAATCTTCACATACAGGCATCAGTGCGACTGACTAACTAACAACAAGTGCCATAGGCTGGTTGATGCGATTGTTTCTCAGCATATCGCACTAATCGGTGTGACTGTCAGCGGATTAAGCATGCTGATTAAGGGAGGCAAGAAAAAAATAAACAATTTTTGAAACAGGGACCAAATTTGCTACTATGAATTTCAAACCCAGGCCAATAAGTAGGAGAAAAGAAACACAACCAAAAGGAAAAAGTGGAACTAGAAAAGTTCACATGAAATCATGAAATCTAATACCAACAAAAGGATTGGTTCCCCAATGGAGTTTCCAATTTGTGGTGAAGTAAAATTGTAAGTGTGGACACAAACAAATTCCTCTAGCCCGATAATGGGTCTAGCCACAACTTAGACATTCTATGGAAGATTTCCTTAGGTTAGAACCAATTAAGAGGGCCTACATCTTAGTACTCTTTTCTCTGTTAAACACACTTGGACAACAAGAGAGATATGAAAGATAAAACATGCAATACGATTTTTATTGACAAATGATATACATTTATAGTACATTATGTGACCGTTGGGATTCACATCCCAAGGTCTCTTGGACTCCTTTTTTCCATTCGGCTTCCACACTAACCCATTTAGGATTAGGTGTCCAACATTCCCCCCTTAATCCGAAGGGCTATGTATGAGTCCAAGAAGAGAGCTATAATACAAAATGTGAAAAAATGCATGGCAGCACTAGGTTGAATGTGCTCTCTAAAATGTTGGTATGTAAAGGGTGGTGGTTTAAGGATGTCCACCAACACTGGAATGCTTAGTGCAGTTCCCGGAACTCTTCCAAAACTAGCAAGAAGATGGAGTCTTCTGCTAGAGGAAGTGCTCCTATTGTTTTGAAGAGGGAAACCTTCAACCAATAAAGGGAGGTCTCATCCCGCATAAAAGGGAGAACTTCAACCTGGAAAGGGAAGTCTCAACCTGTGATGGTTTAAGGATGACCAACAACTCTGGAATGATTAATGCAATTCCTGGAACTCTTCCAAAACTGGCAAGAAGCTGGAGTCTTCTACTAGAGGAAGTGTTCTCAATTTTGTTCTCGGAACTCTTCCAAAACTGGCAAGAAGCTGAAGTCTTCTGCTAGAGGAAGTGTCCTAGATTTCCCAATAAAGGCATGTTCACGGGCATCTTTGTCTCTGGCTACAACTCTGAAACCGTTGTGGCAGGTTGTGGCTCAGGCTCGCTTGATGTGGCTTTGAAGCTTGTAGATGACCATCATTTCCCCCCCTGTCAGATACAAGGTGAGAGGATGGAGAAAAATCAACTGCAAGACTGTTCAATATTCTGGAACAAGTTCTGACATGTGCTTGGAATATATTCTTGGCTGTTGATGCCCATTGCCAAGAAGTGATCCATCCAAGATGAATCTTTGTTCTTGCAGGATGTTTGTTTCTGAAGCATCTGTGTGAAGGATATTGGTTTTATGACAGTGGTTACATGGATGAAGATCAAAACAGTGATCTTTTAGATGGCCAACTCAATCACAGTTTTGGCATTTCACAATCTGTTGTTGTTGTTGCGGTGGAAGAGGAGTAGAATCTAGAACAGCTGGAGCTGAAATGTCATGAATAAATCTAGCACTTTGAAATTGAATGGGCTTTGAGTAGTTTGGAATATGAAAGGACAAGTCCTTGTCATATCCAAGACCAGTTTTGTGCTTGTTATGGACAAGTTGTTCCCAAGGTCCGATGATGGGCTTGGGAAGTGCAGACTGAGTTTCTGCATCTGCATGTACAACTGCTACTTTATTTGAATGAACAGTGACATTATTGACTTGCTGCTGATGGGTGGTTGTCTCAATGTTCTGAACAGGTTCAGAATGATCTCTATTTTGATGTAGCTCTTCTTGCTGTAGCTGTGATTCAAGCTGGAAAAAATCAATCTTTTCCTGTGCATTTTGTAGACATGTCTGAATTTCTGAGAGAGATACTTTGTTGATTTGTAATGTGTCATCAACAGTAGATTGTATAAGAGTTTTCATGAACTCTAATACTTCACTGTTTCTGGCCATTTTTCTTTAATGTCAGAACTACACCTTAAAAAACTGATCACAATTATTACTTAATGCAGAAAAGTAATATTTACTCACAGTACACAACAATATCTTGTATAAATGTGCAGCAAATGAATCAGGGAATCAATGCATATATATGTAGACAGAAACTATAATGGGTTTTAAATCCAATGCCACAATTGGGGTAGCAGCAACTGCAAACTTGCTTGGATCCTTCAAGTACTCCTTCACTTTCAAATCAGCATCAGCAACAAGTTCCCAAAATCCTTCTTTTTTTACCCAAATCAAAAAACTCAATAGCTGGCAATTTCACAACTGTACCATTTGTATGTGGAAGCTTATCTTTCATGTGGTTCAAAATCATTCACCATTGATTTCATACTTTCATTTAAAAGCCATCATATATGGAATTATCTCAATTCCAATATCTACTCATCAGCAGGCAAATTCATAACTTCTTAAACCCAATGACTCAAATCATTCAAATGCTCATCAACCCAATAAACATCATTCATATATTTGTCAAATATAAAGGATTTTAAAACCACTGCCTGTGATTGAGTTATGAAATTCCCTTAATTGCCTCTAATTATACGCGCAAAATATTCCGTGTCATGTCTATTTTATAATAGAGAGCATAAAACATTGAACTTTAAATGCTCAGTGGAACCTACCTATTTTTTTTTTAATAGAGCATAAAACATCAACTTTTGGAGAGATGTATTCAAATGACTATCAGTGGACAACAGTAATGTGCTCAAGTGGTGGGCTCATAAAATGCAGGATGCCATCAAGAATGGCCTTATTTGATCAAACTGGTAGCATATATTGAACCGTTTTATTTCGATCTCTTTTCATTTTATGCCCAAGGATTTCGTTGTTTGGGTCAGGTATTCTTTGCTATACTTTATAATGTTTGGTTTTGGATTAACCCCTGCTCTCAGGTTCAGCCAACTACATCCAAATGGTATCAACATCAGGAACATGAGCGGTCCGAGTAGTGGTGACTGCACATATCAAAACAACGGTCACTGTAGCTTCAGAACCTAGGGATTCGAGCACGTCATTAACATCGATAAATTCAAAGCCCTAAGCAAATTCAGTGCGCCAATGGTAGACACAAATCCAACCGTATCATACAGTGAAAAACCACATTCTGGAATATACTATAGAAACCAGTTACAACGTCTATAAACTCGAAGCTACATTGCAATATCATATCTGCTTGGTTTATTCCAGGTGGAAACATTCGCTGAGAAATGCCCTCTCAATACAATGAATGAATATATTAGCACACAAAAATAATTCAGTATCATTTCAAAACTACTACGGTGAGACTCTACACCATGAAGATGAGGAGGGCCAAAGCAAAGCCAAGCAAATCTACAAAAGAGAAAACGATATATACAAACTCAGAAAACAAGAAACCTGTGGCAAACCCAACTCTCGACTTTGACGTCCTCTTCGCGCTCCATGTGACCAAGTGTCAAATTTGACACAGACTGTTGAATTACAACTCTATCCTCGTCGTGTTGCAAAGGGCGAGGAAAATTCTGCACGACATTCTGCACAATTCCACCTACGCGAGTTTCGACATCCGCACCGACTTGCCCTAATCTCTTCCTGAGCTCAAGCACCAGAGGTCCCCCGCTTTCCCTCGTAGAACCGGCCACCGTCCGTCTCCCACTGAGATGAACCCTGTCGAAGGGTTTTGAAGGGTTATGTCCCTCGAAGGCAGTCTTGTGAACCGCGTGAAGACCAGAGTGATTTTGACGACATACCAGATGAAGATGTCTTCACATTTTAGTCAAAGCGGGGGGTAGGACATACTGCCCAGGCAAAGTCTCGACATTAAAATGCCCACCAAGATACTCCATGTTGTCTCGAAGTGGCTCACCTCTTCTTCGCTGCTAGTTCAACACTCTCTGATCCAGCCCAACTGGCATTACGGTTAGGAGTTCTAATGGAAAAGCCCCTGGAGATACGGGGATTCTCTGTTTCAGATATCAGTGGAAAGGAATTTGTTGTAGCTGCTGCAGAACTTCGACCATTCAACTTGCGTATCTCTGTAGTGGCCTCAGTGGAGCAGACCAGGACTGACGAAGTATAATTCTTCGCTTACAAATGGAATCCTAGCTCAAGCATTACCCAGATTATAGCGCAGAGGGTAGACCCTAATTATCACGCAGAGGGCAGATGTGTTAGGCTACAGAAATGCAGAGAATGGGCATAATAGGCAGGTGTGCAGGTGCGTATCAGCCAGACAATTTGCAGCATGAAATAGGGATGCACACAATAATGATAGTTCTATCTGCAGGAACACAGAACTGACATGCACAGAGAGGCCACAACTAGTAGCTCAAATTAATTATGCAGGGCAGGAGATAGCCTGCTCTGATACCATGTTAAACACACATGGACAGCAAGAGAGATATGTAAGATAAAACATGCAATACGATTTTTATTGACAAATGATATACATTTATAGTACATTATGTGACCGTTGGGATTCACATCCCAAGGTCTCTTGGACTTCTTTTGTCCATTTGGCTTCCACACTAATCCATTTAGGATTACGTTTCCAACATTCTCATTTGATGATGTCCTCACTTGCTCACTCCAGTTATCTCTCGCTTCCTTCTTCAAACACCTGAAACAAGTAAACAATAACGAACAATAACCGTGATAATTAAAAAATTGTAATTCAACCTAATTAACAAGTCAAGAAACATTAAGCCATGAATATGTAATACTACAAATCATGTAGGAAATGAATTGATAGTTGCATATATATTGAATCAAGAAGAGATTACAACCATTGTCTTCACCTTGCTATTCTCCTCTGACAAGACCAAGTTCCACAGACTTCTGCTAGCATTCCATGATGGCCTCAACAATAATAGTTTTAAGTCTCCTCCCTTTATGCTTCACCCCCAACCAAATTCACACTTCTCCCTTACATAACTAGAGAGCTACAACTATGAATAACTTGTTGTTTACTCCAAGCTTAATTAGCAATAACACACCAACATTAACACTAGCTTGTGCTTGGGAAAAAGGGAGGTTTATATAGGATGAATGGATGGGAGATGGATCATCTTCTCATGTGAGAATGTATTATCCCTTGATGTAGTTCTATAATTATAGGGAAAGGATCCCAGACTAACATCCTCAACCCCATCCAACCAAACCATTTACCAGACTTCCATTACAAAGCTTCTAGATCTGGAAGCTTCGACTCTTTATTTAAAAAATTTCCATAAGAAGACCGATGCAACTGAAACAAAGCTCAATCATTCTGGTCGGCATCAGGGATGGTGTTAATCCCTACATATTGGCACAAGGAGGACAAAGTCCATTAGTAATAGTCTTGTAAACTAGGAAAAATAGAAATTTTAGGGGAAATAGTGCAAAACAGAATTGATTTGCTCATGAAGAGGGACATAATGGGAGTTTCTTCATGAATGGAAAGCATGTAGAGTTCACTATAGAGGTCCTCAAAGACCAAGGATCAGGGAGTACAAGGATAGTGACAAAATGTTGTGTAACACTTGGGTATAGGGGAAAAAGACTAATTAAACCATCTAATAGCTGGTTTCGTCCGAAGTTTCCCTCAAGATAGCTGGAGCTCACGCATGAGTTTTATTAGGTAAAGAAAATGATTAGAGGCATCGAGGGCATAATTCCCTTGACCTATTCTCAAAATTTAAATAGGTAAGAAGGTGTGGTTGCTCCATTGAGCCGTAGTGTTGAGCCTCAAAATTACTCTTTCCCTAGCAACTCTTCTCATTCATTTTATTTGTTTTTCCATAAGAAGGATGCATTATCATCACCAATAACCAATATATACTATCTTGAGGAGGACATTTAGTGATTTACATGTTATTCTTTTTATTTTTTTCTGTTTGAATAAATTTTTCTATATTAGCTATGGAACGCAACATATTCTGTAGCTAATCGGATGTTCCACAGCTACCTTCATGCTCTAACATGTTCCAGGTGTCAGAAGGAGAAACTAGCCACATGGGCAGCTTTGAAATCATCATGACATGGACCCTGTCCTATTCATTCATCCCAGGTCAACATAGAAGATGGCATAAGATTACGGTCAATAAATAAGTCAAACATAAAGAAACGAAGGAAACAAGACTCTGTTTCATGGTTAGTTAATGCGTTTCATAGTGATGGGAAGTGTTATCTGAAGCAACTACCTGTACCTATGGATTCCAACAATCACCATGTCTTGGATTTATTTCTCCAACATCCGAGGAAGAAATTCCACATATCTGTCTTCTACGTGTTTGTCTGTAGCATGCTTTTCTCCACAAACAGTTATATGATTTTTCTTATAAATACTTGTGTAAGGGATTGAAGAAGTTAGTAATAGTAATAGTTTTAATGTGAAATCGAAGTTCTAAGACTCTATAATTTTGGGCGTTTTGTGTCCTTGTTTTAATATGAGAAGATAATATGTTTTTATGAACATCTGAAGGAATTTTCTTCGAGTGATTGACCAAGCATAACCTAATCAGTTGCAAAGGGCCCCTACACTAAAGAAACTTTCATTTCATTTCATTTTTCTTCTTCTTGTTAATCGTAAATTCATCATTTTCTTTCTAAAATAGTCTTTATAATCATTTTCTTACTAACAATGTTTATAATAAAATTTCCATCATTTTCTTATTAACAATGTCTATAATTTAGAGCATTTTCCATTAGCCTAATCTCTTTTTAGTTTTTATCAGTAGTTTAGAAGATAGAATTCAATAGTGTAATCTTGTTTCTTCAATTAGAAACTAACCTTGTTTTAGGATGAGAGTAGGATTGAAGAATGATAAGGATACATTGTTGGATAGTTTACTTCATTCACTATTTTGCTAGTTTAAATTCTCAATTAAATTGATCAGTTTCATTTACTCTCTTTTCCATTTCATTTTTAGTTTATCGACTCATGGTGTTGATGAATTTTTATGGAAAACCCTTGAAGTTGATAACTCATCCTTAACTAAGTGGTTGAACATTTCATCTATGAAATGAGTTATTTCTGCATCTTTGTATTTTCTTTCTCTTATATTAATGAAGTACAAAATTACTTAAATGTCATCCCAATGAGACTTTCTCCGAAAATTAAGAAGTAGAGTAACCAAGTATTTCATTTAGTTTTATTTTTGTAAATAGTTAGACATTAATTGCAAATTTCACTTTCAGTCTAAATTCATGATTTGGAAATAATGATAAAATAAGAATAGAAACTTTGTTTTCATTTCTTTCTTATCTTTGCTTCCATATCTTTCTTATCTCTATTTCATTTATTTCTTAGCTCTGTTTTCATTTTTAGATTTTGAGCAGTGTTTAAGAAAGTTAGATTTAGTTTTGATAATTTACATTGTAAATCATTAGGAATTAAAAGACAGGAAACCCATAAAACAACATAAAACATAAAAAAAAAAAAAAAAAAAAAGTATGAAGGGTTAGCTAGCACAAATAGTGCACTACACTTCATCAAGTTACAATACCCGGATTGATAATTTATGTAGGGAAATTTAGGACACTAAATTGACCAAACATTTTGGCGTCATTGTCGAGGAAGTGTAACTAGGTAGCCTTATCTCTTACATTAAAAAGAAATGATATGCATAGAGAAAGAGACTTTAGGGGTAGATTTATAACTAGGGGCAGTAGTTCAATTCTTACTGGTATCTCAAAATCTGACCCTAGAAGGCTGCAGACCAGGAAGACCTCAAGTAACTATTTCAAAACTACTTTAGGCTGAGGCTTAGCCTCCTCAACCTGAGAGGGCTCTCTCAAAAGGGTTAATGATTTTTTCAATTGTGATTAAGATGGCTAACTCTTGTGAAACGAATATAAAATATGAATGGTGGAAGCACAATTAAAATCTATCCATTAGGCTTATGGAGTCAACATCATTTCAATATGACAATGGTTTCAACCTTACATAGAAGTCAGGGCATTCAGCATTCAACACATTCAGAACATACCAAAACATATAGGACCACGCAGTCTATGAGTGTATACAGGAAGTTAGAGCACCATAAGTGAATTCTAAGTGATTACACATTCATACCACTGCAAATATTAGGAAAAGAAAAATACAACACATTCTGAACATCAAATCCCTCATGAGTCCTGAGAAGCAAAGCCAAACTTGTATTACTAAAATAGACTCTTTACATAAGCCAAATATCAGAGTTTTTTTTTATAAATTTCCAACCCTTTGTACATTGCTCTTTCTCCTAATTATAGAGCTCTTCTACTTGATTGGGATTCCTCCTCAAGTATGAGGGGAACTCAAAATCTACTTCTAATGACATCTATTCAACTTTGAACTCCCTATTAAATGTAACAAACTTCAACTAGACTTTCTAGAGATCTAAATCAAGTAGGATTCTAACACCATGTTATGCTAATAATAGCCTTGATTACAATGGTTCACATTCTTTGACATCTGGTCCCTTTTTAGTTTGGTTGTGATGGATGTTCAAGGCTCCATGCTGGTCTTCAATGCCACATCTTCTCCATTGTCCTGAAACATAGGAAACTACCCTTGCTCATCGATCTTTAGTTTGCCTTACAATTTTCGAATCATCCACCTCCTTTATGTGTAAAGGAAAAAACTCTTTCAAGCTGTTTTGACATATTTTGAACGGTGGTAAATGTGCTCACTTTATGACAAAAATTTAAAGTTGGATTCGAATCCATATTTTCTCCACCTGTCTTAACCTGGTTGAATGTTGAAGCTTCAGATGATGCCTTGTATATATTCCCCTTTCAAAATTTCCCTCTTATGTTTCAAAACCGGTTGATTGATATTAGATTATTTAGCTTCGGCAATTTCGTAGCACGCTACAAAATTGTTGAGTTGTTTCAAAAATCACAGTTTCAACCCAAAACTTTGCTATTTGAGCACTTTGCTGTTAAAACATTCTTGCAACTGTTTCAAGACCTTCAAAAACTGAATGGGAATGTTTGGAAAGATTATACCAAGCAAAACTATCAAAACTTTGAAATATATCCTTATTTGAAGTGAGTTTTCTTTATGGAGATCCTTTTTGCTGGTTCAATTGAATATTTAAGTCTTCAACTTGTTTCTTCATTACTTTGATCCTAAACCTGAGGTTTGTATTGACTTTTCTGATAAATTGAGCTTCTTTTACTGCAGGACTAGTCCAGCTACGGAATTGAACATTAAAATCAACCACTTCAGGAATTTGAAAAGTTTGGTCCTCCCATCGAGCCTGCATTTGGTTAAAATAAGCCTCCTTAGCTGCAAATTTCCTAGCATCTTTCTTTAATCTAGCAATCTCAAAGTTGGCAGATTCCAATCTCCTTTTCAAGTTTTTCACACTGCCTTCTTTTTGAGTGGCAACTGTTTTCCCTTTATCCTTTCTTTCATGAGGTCGTGTCTCCTCCCCTCTTTCATTTGCCCTTGGCGGAACCTCCTGTACTTGTTTGAACTTCCTTGTTATCGGTCTCTTGGGTTTGAAAACAAATTGTTCAGCTTGATCATCAAACTTGAGTTTCTTTGAGGCTTTGACCTTCTTAGCCTTCTCTTTTCCTGACTGTATCAAATTAGCTTGAACTAGTGGGGACTCTTCAATGTCAATTGCTTGCAATAAATCATTTAAATCTCCCTTTGAAACAGGACTTTCTTCAATAGCCACTGACTTACCCTTTTCTTTTGCCACCTGGCTCCTCGTTCTTCTTCTTTAAACTCCTCCACCTGTGCTTGATTCATGTGCAGTTTCTTTGACCTGAGTTTTTTCTTTAATTGATTGCTGGGGTGTATCCTGAATAGTCAGTGTCTTGGTAGACTCTCCAACTTGTTTCCTTGCTTTTAACTTTGAAACCCTCTTGGCTCTTGTTTCTGCTTGATAACTGGTTGTTGTTGAAGGTTCCTTTGCCGCTTGAGGGCTAAGACAGGTCTTGCTCTTGAAACCGGTCATGAATATGAATGTGTCCCAGTCTTTGCCTACCCTCTGGAGTTCATGCAGAACCATTAACTTAACCAAGCCATGGTGGAATAGTGAAGTCTCACAGGATTCTTTTCTTAGTTGCACCTTGTCACACATTTTACTTAAACTATAGAATAGATAAAAAGGTAGATCAATAGATGTCTTTCCTGTGAAATGAAACAAAAGTTTGAAATGGTATGAATACACTTTGTTATATCTTCCTTCACATGTGAGGTACTTTTGTATACAGGTGAGCAAATGGGCATAAGATTCTTTGACATAACTTCTAGGAATAGACTTGCTCAAATTTGAGTTAATGAACTCTTGCTTTAGGAATTCTTTGCATGGGTTCATGTCGAATTTGAAATTCTTGAACCAATTTTCTTGCCCTCTGGGAATCTCCGTAACTGTGGATATCATGTCTGGTGAAACCTGCAATTCCAGCATACCCACCTTTGAGTTTAATCCTGTGAAATTCAGTGCAAATTCTTTAGTCACTTGTGCATGACCTCCCTGGAGCTTCTTGCAAAAATTCCAACATATAGCTTGTTTAAATGCCTGTTTGACCTCTCTGTTCTTCAAGGTTATATCCAAACCTTCAGGCTCGTTTCTCAGACATTTTCCCGATCTGTGGTCTTTCCCTTCTGTTGATCCCTCCATGAAGATTCAGTGACCTGTAGGAAGGAAATGCTAGTGCTGCTCAAACTGCAAACTCTGCCTCGCTTGAATTTTTGCCTCGCCTGATAGCTGCCTCACTTGATTTGCTGCCTCGCTTGATTTTCTGCCTCGCTTGATTACAATGTTTTTTCAAATTGAAATCTTGCAGATTTGTTTCTCATGCAAGGCTTACAATCATCATTAAAACTTGTGCATATCTGGCTTTCCTTGGAACTTGTATTCCGTGTGTAGCAACGTACCTAGTGGTTGTGATAATGGAGATAGGTGGTTGGACATGATATGTGGAGTGCATGAACTGACAAATAATGATGCAGCCATAGATTAACTTAACAGATTTGACAGTTGGGAAAGATTCGATGCGCAATGCACAAATCTCTTATTTCGCATCGCGGTTAGCGTAAATTTTGAATTATGCACTGCGAAATCACCTAATAACGTATCGCGTTGCGAAAACACCTAAAGGACTATTGCGCTGTGTAATCACCTAATGGAATTTTGCACTGTGAAACTACTAAAAAGGATTAATGCACTGCGAAAACACTTAAGAATGGTTACATGCGCTACGCAATCACCTAAAAAGGATTTGTGGTACATAATGATTTTTAAAACAAACTGACATATGGCTATGAGATCGGTGATGAATGAGGGTGACCAGTGATAGATGAGAATGCATGCTTGACTCACGACCTCCTAAGACTCAGACTCTAAGGAAAAACGAAATCAAACTTAGACTAACACTGACCTTTATCATCAAGCTAGTATGAGAAATTTTGGCATTAGATTTCTTAAGTGATAACACCTACAACACCACCTACTCCACAAAGAACAAGGAATATACACCTCCATCCCAAGCTCATACTCGCAGCCATAGAATACCTGGAATTCCAGGGGCAGACATGCAATCAAAAGAATCTCCTACTACCAAGTCAGTCCTAGAGGAGAAAAATCTTGAGTCTCCAATAGCAGGAATAACATTTTTCACCTCCACAGGAAAGCACATTTTAGTTGAAGAAATAGGAATACCTGGTGAGGAAGATGAAGTATAAACTCTCTCCCATATCCCATTAATAGAAGAACTAGAGGAGGAGAAAGTAACCTTGCAGGTTGAACCTTATACTAACTCTCAGAAAACTATAATGGCAGAAGAAGGAGAAGATGGGGAATTCAATCTATTTGCAGAAGGTAGAGGAAATAATGGAAGAGGCATAGGAAATAGGGAAATATATCATTCTTTTGGATTCCCTATAGTGGATGAGGAAACAAATTCTACAATGAAAAATATATCACCTTCTGTCCTCCCAAACTTCCATGGGTTAAAAAGTGAGTATCGTGAAACATTCTCATTTGAGTTTGAAGTGTTGTGCAAAACCTATGACTGTCTGGAAGACTCTCAAAAACTCAAATTGTTTCCTTCAACACTAAAAGGAGCTGCTTTGAAGTGGTTCATGGGGTTAGTCACTCAGCCCATTAGAACATGGAATGACATGAAAAAAACGTTTTTTCATAGGTATTTGGATTATTGCATGCCTACCAATCACAGCGATGAAATGTTTAAAATGATGCAAAGAGAGGATAAAAACTTAGAGGATTTGGTTGAGAGATTCAACTATAATTTGAAAAGAGAAAAAATGGACAATTTAGATGAAGATACCTTGAAAGCTATTTTATTAAAAGCCATTGGAGATAAGTGGATAGATATCCTTAACATGATGGGGGAGGGAGACATATCTCAACCCCCATTAAATGATATAGGAGAATTATTTGTTCATCTCTGAAGAGGGAAATCTAAAACTGGGAAAGGTCTAAGAGATCCTTCTCTTGTTAGAGTAAAAAAATCTACAACTGGATTTGTAAGTAGGGCAGAAATTGGTAATATACTTGACGAATTTAAAACTTACATTATAGGGAGTCTTAGTGAGCAAATAGACACCTTAAATTACAAAACAAGCAGAAAACCGAGGCTGATTCTTTAGCCATTTTTTGTCCAAAATGCAGAAAACACATGTTTTAAGAGAATGTCCTTTGGATGAAAAAGTTATAGAAACTTGTATGATTTAAAGCTATTAGACCAAGGGTTTTCCTTTAATTCCAATACTTAAGGTTGTCTTTCAAGAAGAAACAATCCCAAATTATGCAAAAAATATATATATTTTTTGTTGCCAGAAGACCTTGGAAGGGGCCACAAAATTAGGGATTTAACAATCAAATGTATCTTCAACCCCCACCAAATTGGAATTCTTGGTAGCAACCTTGGCCTCAACCTCAATCTCAATCTCAACCGTGGGCACAAGGAGTACAAAATCCTTATGGGCTATTTTCCCAATATTATCAATATCCTCCAGCATATCAGAATTATCCTCCCCCACGCATTCCACAACAAAATCAACAACCACAACTCCAAAATTAGAACCCTCAACTTTCATTACCATTTCCACAACAATCTCCACAACAAAACCAAAATCCTCAACTCTTACACCATTTTAGCAGAAACCAAATCATTTGCCTACCCAACCATTACCAAACCCCAACAATAAAAATCCTTAGAATGCTTACATGGTATAAGGACAACAATTTTTCCAATTTATATGATCACTCCTCTAGATCTTAATGATGTTTAACTAAGATCTGGTAGGATATTAGAAAAGGAAAGACCTTTTGTAGTTATTCAAGAACAAGATAATTCTGAGGAAGATTATCTAAAGGTAAACAAAATTTTTGAGGGAACATCTCTCCGAAGCCAAAACATTGAAAAAGAAAAACAAAAAGAATCAGTGAACACAACTCCTATCATTGAGCAACCAACATCTATTTCTACACCTCCTTTTCCTAAAAGATTACAAATTGATAGAGGAGTAGAAAAGTAGATTATGTTGCCCAATTATGATTTTCTGGATGAATTGAAGAATGTTTGTATTAAAATCCCTTTGCTACAAGCCATTAAAGAAATTACAATTCTATCCAAAACAATAAAGGAGTTGAGCATAAAGAAACTAGGAAGAAAAACGAAGGAAATAAAAAGAATTCACCTGGTAGGAAAAATAGTAGACATAATGATGGGAAAAATTGCCATACAAAAATATGTGGATCTAGGAAGTCCAATTGTGAAAACACATATCAATGGAGTTGAAATTCCAAATACATTGATTGACTTAGGGGTAGCAATAAACATCATGAGCAAACAAACTATGGAGCAGCTCAAGCTTCCTAATCTTCTTTACACACCTTCCTTACTGCAACTAGTAGATAGATCAATAATCAAACCAGATGGAGTGTTAGAAGATATTTCAATATCCTTAGATTCTTGGGAATATACTATTTATTTCATGACCTTAACTCCCAAGAACAATCTAGGAGGACATTCATTCATATTAGGAAGACCTTGGCTAGACATAGCTGATGCTTTTATTAGCTCTAAATCTAGTGACATCTATATTTATGATGGTAATTCAACAAAAAAAAATATATTTTATATCCTCTAGCAAAAGCAATCATAGAAATAGATGACAAAGAATGGATTGATGATGAAGGTGATATTCAACCTCTCTTTACTATTTCAGATATTAGTGAAGATAGTCAAATTTTAAATACAGTGGAAAATTTTGAATCATCTTCAGAATATGACCATGAGCAATTTCAAGAAAAATCTAATGTTGAATATTTGTCATCTAGGTAGATGTCTCTCTATTCTATGGAAGATTTTGGTAGCTCTACAATTGAAATTTTTCTAGGTAGGACATTGATCATAAACAAAAACTTGGAGAAACTACAACAAGAAGAGCTAATCAAAACATTACAAAAACATTTTGCTGCATTTGCATGGAAATATACCGACATGAAAGACATTAATCCTAAGACTTGTATCCAACACATCTACATTGAAGAAAATTGTAGACCTATCGAACCACCTCATAGAAGGATGAATACAAATCTTAGGGAGATTGTGAAAGAAGAGCTCCAAAAATTACTGAATGTAAACTTCATTTACCCAATTTTAGATAGTCAATGGGTTTCTCCTTTGGTAATTGTGCCTAAACGAAATGGTAAATGGAGGGTGTGCATTGATTATCAAGAAATAAATAACCCTTAATGATCATTTTCCTTTTCCTTTTATAGATCAAGTGTTAGATACATTAGCAGGTAAGAAGTATTTCTCATTCTTGGATGGTTTTAGTGGTTATAATAAAATTCAGGTAGCACCTGAAGATCAGGATAAAACCACAGTTACTTGTCTGTTGGGAACTTATGCCTATCGAGTACTTCCTTTTGGGTTATGTAATGCACCTACAACATTCCAAAGAATAGTACTAGGGATTTTTCTGATCTAATACATGATTGCATAGAGGTATATATGGATGATTTTACAATCTATGGTAATACATTTGAAGAAGCCCAGGATGGCAGTCAGTGCAAGGAGAAGTAAGAAAAGGAAGTTTGATGTCCTGGAAGAAGTATAAAAATAGATGCAATAGCAGAAAGAAGTTCACATTTTTGAAAATTGCATGGGGACATGCAATGATTTTGTAGTGGGGGTATGTTGAGCCTCAAAATTACTCTTTCCCTAGCAACTCTTCTCATTCATTTTCTTTTCTTTTCCATAGAAAAAGATGCATTATCATCACCAATAACTACTATATACTGTCTTGAAGAGGAAATTTAGTGATTTACATGTTATTATTTTTATGTTTTGTTGTTTGAATAATTTTTTGTATATTAGCTACGGAACACAGCCTATTCTGCAGCTAATTGACTGTTCCACAACTACCTTCATGCTCTAAAACTAGCCACAAGGGCAGCTTTGAAATCATCATGACATGGACCTTGTCCTATTCATTTAGCCCAGGTCGACAAAGAAGATGGCATAAGACTACAGTCAATGGATAAGTCAACCACAAAGAGACTGAAGGAAACAAGACTCTGTTTTGTGGTTAATTAATGCATTTCATAGTGATGGGAAGCATTATCCGGAGCAACTACCTGTACCTACGGACTCCAATAGCCACCTATACAAATGAATCCAACAACCACGATGTCTTGGATTTATTTCTCCAGCAGTCGAGGAAGAAATTTTGCATACCTCTCTTCTACGTGTTTGGTTGTAGCATGCTTTTCTCCACAAACAATTATATGATTTTTCTTATAAATACCTGTGTAAGGGACTAAAGAAGTTAGTAATATTAATAGTTTTAATGTGAAATATAAGTTCTAAGACTCTATAATATTTTAGCATTTTGTGTCCCTGTTTTAATATGAGAACAAAGTATGTTTTTATGAACATATGAAGGAATTATCTTGGAGTTGATTGAGAAAGAGTATCCTAATTAGTTGCAGAGGGCCCCTACACTAAAGAAGGTTTCATTTCATTTTATTTTTCTTCTTCTTGTTAACTATAAATTCATCATTTTCTTTCTAAAATTGTGTTTATAATCATTTTCTTACTAACAATGTTTATAACTCAATTTCCATCATTTTCTTATTAATAGTGTTTATAGTTTAGAGTAGTTTCCATTAGTCTGATCTCTTTTTAGTTTTTATCAGTAGTTTAGAAGATAGAACTCAATAGTGTAATCTTGTTTCTTCAATTAGAAACTAACCTTGTTTTAGGATGAGAATAGGATTGAAGAACGATAAGGATACACTATTGGATATTTTACTTCATTCACTATTTTGCTAGTTTAAATTCTCAGCTAAACTAATCAATGTCATTTAATGTCTTTGCCATTTCATTTTTAGTTTTACTGACTCATGGTGTTGATGAATGTTTATGGAAAACCCTTCAAGTTGATAATTCATCCTTAACTAAGTGGTTTAACATTTCATCTATGCAATGACTTATTTCTACATCTTTGTATTTGCTTTCTCTTAGATTAATGAAGTACATAATTACTTAAATATCATCCCAAGGAGACTTTCTCCCAAAATTGAGAGGTAGAGTAACCAAGTATTTCATTTAGTTTTATTTATGTAATTAGTTAGACATCAATTAAAATTTTCACTTCCACTTTTGATTCATGATTTGGAAATAATGGTAAAATAAGAATAGAAACTTTTTTTTCATTTCTTTATTAGCTTTGCTTCCTATCTTTCTTACCTCTGTTTTCATTTCTTTCTTAGATCTATTTTCATTTTTAGATTTTAAGAAGTCTTTAAGAAAGTTAGATTTAGTTTTGATAATTTACATTGCAAATAATTAGGAATTAAAAGACCCAAAACCCCCAAAACAACATAAAACATAAAAACAATGAAGTAAGAAGGATTAGCTAGCACAAATATTGCACTACACTTCATCAATTTACGATACCTGGATTGATAATTCATGTAGACCAATTTAGGACACTAAATTGACCAAACACGTGGCATGGAATCGAGAGCTCCAAGTGGGTCATTTTGGTAAGCAGAACTAGCGATGCGGGATGAACCGAAAGTCGAGTTACAGTGCCGTATTGAGCGCTAACCTAGATCCCACGAAAGGTGTTGATTGATTAAGACAACAGGATGGTGGCCATGGAATTTGAAATCCATTAAAGAGTGTGTAACAACTCACCTATCGAATCAACTAGCCCCAAAAATGGATTGCACTGAAGCGCACAACCTATACTTGACTGTTAAAGAAATTTCTTGGCTTCTATGAGTAGGAGGATGAGGGGGTCGTTGAGAAACCTTGGGCGTGAGCTTGCATGGATCCGCCCTCAGTGAAGATCTTGGTGGTAGTAGCAAATATTCAAATGAGAACTTTGAAGACTGAAGTGGGGAAAGGTTCGATGTGAACAACACTTAGACATGGGTTAGTTGAACCTAAGAGATGGGGAAGCCTTGTTGTTATAAAAATATTTTGGCACTTCAACCCCAATCTTATATGTCAATAAAATAGGGCTTTTTAACCCCTAAAGGTGTTGTTTCATACCCTAAAAGATCATGGTCATCTAATTAGATAATTACCCAAAAGTTCCACTTGAAAAACCATCTAGAATTGGCCTAAACTAGACCATACTGACTTCTACACTAGCCAAGTGTGATGCATACTGATGAGGCCTTTTGTATGGCGTGTTGAGCGAGGATGGGCAAATGTTCGAGACAATTTGCTAAGTGGATGCTCAGGGAATCTTCTAGAAACTTCTCCTATGACACTTGCCTCTCTGAATTCGCCTAGGGATGAGTAAGAGATCCAAGAAATCTCCAAGTGGAATGACACTAATCAAAAACCCAGAGATGACTCACACCCTTGCACACATTTATAAATGGATCCCTCATCTAAGAGATCTAGAGGCCAGAATTTTGTGAATTGTAAGGAAGTGTTGATAGTTTGTATTTGAGAAAGAGCATTGTATTGTTGGGTGATTTTGCTATTTCATGAGGTGAAGAGGGCTTCATGCTGGGAGGATGATGCTGGATCAGACAACTAGGTTGTAATTCTCCCTTATAACTAAAAAAGTTCTTCGATTTTTCTTCCATATAACTATGCAATTGTGAATGTTATTATTTGTGAATGCCATTGTATGTTCATTATATTTCTGATTCTATAATGATTATGATATAATAGATCAAGATGCTTTGACAGTTATTTGTTACTGTGTTTCTACAAGTACTCTCCAAGTAGGATAAGTATGAAGATGAGTTGCAAGCTTTGTCAAGGGGGAGTAGATCATGAAAGGAGTTAAGCGAAATATCCAGGTTGGTTCCTTTGTCTTTCTCTTATCTATTATACATAGAAGAAATCATGAATTGCTTTAAACTATTGTTTCTAGGGTAGTTGCGAAACCTAGAGGGCTAGTCAATTGAAAGGACACTAGTTTTCCCATAAACAAAATGGCGAATCCACCAAACCTAATGTTGTAGAGAATATTCATGTTGGCAAATCTTATTCTCCATCAAAACTGGAAATTTACTGCGCTCTCTTTCATGAATTCAGAGATGTCTTTGCATGGTCATATGAAAAAATGCCAAGCATTGACTCGAGAATTGTTGAACATGAAATCAAGATGTATCCAGATGTCAAACCAGTATGACAACGACTTCGACTTGTTCACCCCAAGAAAGTCGTTGCCATTAAGGTAGAAGTTGAAAAAATTTTGCATGCTAGTTTCATTTACCCTATTCCTTTCATTGATTGGGTATCAAATATTGTTCCTTTGATGAAAAAGCAAGGAACAATTAGAGTGTGCATCAATTATAGGGATGTAAATCAAGCGTGTCCAAAAGACAACTATCCTCCACCCTTCATCGACCAGAGAATTGATGAATGTGCCGGATGCGAAATCTTTTTATTCATGGATGGATTTTCCAGATACAATCAAATAAATATCCACCCACAGGACCAGTTGAAGACTACATTTATATGTCTGTGGGGTACATTCATGTATTGTAAACTACCTTTTGGTTTGAAAAATGTAGGGGCAACGTTTCAGAGGGCAATGAACTACACCTTCCATGACATCAACCACATTGTTTAACCGTATCTCGACGATTTGCCAGCTCATTTGTGAAAGTGGACTGATTATCCGCTACATTTAAGAGCCATATTTCTACGTTACTGACACTACAAGATACGACTCAATCCACACGTGTGTGTTTTGTGTTGGTTCCAGCCCACTGCTTGGTTTTTAAGAATCACCAGTCTGCAACTATAGACGATTATCTGTTCTATGTACATGAAATGAATTTATAAAGCTAAGCATGGGAATGTCCGCTTCAGCTAGATCATGAAAATTATATTATGATGATGTATTATATTGTAACTTATATAGGTCACCTTCCAGTTAGAAACCTCGGATCCTCATGATAAAGCATTTCAGCCGACATCAAAGATTTACGACTTCATGCTTTAGGGGGCAACTTTTAAATACCTGTGTAAGGGACCGAAGTAGTTAGTAATATTAATAGTTTTAATGTGAAATCTAAGTTCTAAGACTCTATAATTTTTTAGCATTTTCTGTCCCTGTTTTAATATGAGAACAACGTATGTTTTTATGAACATAGGAAGAAATTATCTTGGAGTTGATTGAGCAAGAGTATCCTAATTAGTTGCAGAGGGCCCCTACACTAAAGAAGGTTTCATTTCATTTTATTTTTCTATCTCTTGTTAACTGTAAATTCATCATTTTCTTTCTAAAATTGTGTTTATAATCATTTTCTTACTAACAATGTTTATAATGCAATTTCCATCATTTTCTTATTAATAGTGTTTATAATTTAGAGTAGTTTCCATTAGCCTGATCTCTTTTTAGTTTTTATCAGTAATTTAGAAGATAGAACTCAATAATGTAATCTTGTTTCTTCAATTAGAAACTAACCTTGTTTCAGGATGAGAATAAGATTGAAGAACGATAAGGATACACTATTGGATATTTTACTTCATTCACTGTTTTTCTAGTTTAAATTCTCAGCTAAACTGATCAGTTTCATTTAATGTCTTTTCCATTTCATTTTTAGTTTTACTGACTCATGGTGTTGATGAATGTTTATGTAAAACCCTTCAAGTTGATAATTCATCCTTAACTAAGTGGTTGAACATTTCATCTATGTAATGACTTATTTCTACATCTTTTTATTTGCTTTCTCTCAGATTAATGAAGTACATAATTACTTAAATATCATCCCAAGGAGACTTTCTCCAAAAATTGAGAGGTAGAGTAACCAAGTATTCCATTTAGTTTTATTTCTGTAGTTGGTTAGACATCAGTTAAAATTTTCACTTTCACTTTTGATCCATGATTTGGAAATAATGGTAAAATAAGAATATAAACTTTTTTTTCATTTCTTTATTAGCTTTCCTTCCATATCTTTCTTACCTCTATTTTCATTTTTAGATTTTGAGAAGTTTTTAAGAAAGTTAGATTTAGTTTTGATAATTTACATTGTAAATCATTAGGAAGTAAAAGACCAAAAACCCCCAAAACAACATAAAACATAAAAACAATTAAGTAAGAAGGATTAGCTAGCACAAATAGTGCACTACACTTCATCAATTTACGATACCTGGATTGATAATCCATGTAGAGAAATTTAGGACACTAAATTGACCAAACACGTGGCATGGAATCGAGAGCTCCAAGTGGGTCATTTTGGTAAGCAGAACTAGTGATGCGGGATGAAACGAAAGTCGAGTTACAGTGTCGGATTGCGCGCTAACCTAGATCCCACGAAGGGTGTTGATTGATTAAGACAACAAGATGGTGGCCATGGAAGTTGAAATCCACTAAAGAGTGTGTAACAACTCACCTATCGAATGAACTAGCCCCAAAAATGGATTGCACTGAAGCGCACAACCTATACTTGATTGTTAAAGAAATTTCATGGCTTCTATGAGTAGGAGGACGTGGGGGTCGTTGAGAAACCTTGGGCGTGAACTTGCGTGGATCTGTCCTCAGTGAAGATCTTGGTGGTAGTAGCAAATATTCAAATGAGAACTTTGAAGACTGAAGTGGGGAAAGGTTCGATGTGAACAACACTTGGACATGGGTTAGTTGATCCTAAGAGATGGGGAAGCCTTGTTGTTATAAAAATATTTTGGCACTTCAACCCCAATCTTATATGTCAATAAAATAGGGCTTTTTAACCCCTAAAGGTGTTGTTTCATACCCTAAAAGATCATGGTAATCTAATTAGATAATTACCCAAAAGTTCCACTTGAAAAACCATCTAGAATTGGCCTAAACTAGACCATACTGACTACTCCACTGTCAAGGTGCAATGTATACTGACTTCTACACTAGCCAAGTGTGATGCATACTGATGAGGCCTTTTGTATGGTGTGTTGAGTGAGGATGGGCAAATGTTCGAGACAATTTGCTAAGTGGATGCTCAGGGAATCTTCTAGAAACTTCTCCTATGACACTTGCCTCTTTGAATTCGCCTAGGGATGAGTAAGAGATCCAAGAAATCTCCAAGTGGAATGACACTAACCAAAAACCCAGAGATGACTCACACCCTTGCACACATTTATAAATGGATCCCTCATCTAAGAGATCTAGAGGCCGGAATTTTGTGAATTGTAAGGAAGTGTTGATAGTTTGTATTTGAGAAAGAGCACTGTATTGTTGGGTGATTTTGCTATTTCATGAGGTGAAGAGGGCTTCATGCTGGGAGGATGATGCTGGATCAGACAACTAGGTTGTAATTCTCCCTTCTAACTAAAAAAGTTCTTCGAGTTTTCTTCCATATAACTGTGCAATTGTGAATGTTATTATTTGTGAATGCCATTGTATGTTCATTATATTTCTGATTCTGTAATGATTATGATATAATAGATCAAGCTGCTTTGACAGTTATTTGTTACTGCGTTTCTACAAGTACTCTCCAAGTAGGATAAGTATGAAGATGAGTTGCAAGCTTTGTCAAGGGGGAGTAGATCATGAAAGGAGTTAAGCGAAAGATCCAGGTTGGTTCCTTTGTCTTTCTCTTATCTATTATACATAGAAGAAATCAAGAATTGCTTTAAACTATTGTTTCTAGGGTAGTTGCGAAACTTAGAGGGCTAGTCAATTGAAAGGACACTAGTTTTCCCATAAACAAAATGGTGAATCCACCAAACCTAATGTTGTAGAGAATATTCATGTTGGCAAATCTTATTCTCCATCAAAACTGGAAATTTACTGCGCTCTCTTTCATGAATTCAGAGATGTCTTTGCATGGTCATATGAAAAAATGCCAAGCATTGTCTCGAGAATTGTTGAACATGAAATCAATATGTATCCAGATGTCAAACCAGTATGACAACGACTTCGACTTGTTCACCCAAAGAAAGTCGTTGCCATTAAAGTAGAAGTTGAAAAACTTTTGCATGCTGGTTTCATTTACCCTATTCCTTTCATTGATTGGGTATCAAATATTGTTCCTCTGATGAAAAAGCAAGGAACAATTAGAGTGTGCATCAATTATAGGGATGTAAATCAAGCGTGTCCAAAAGACAACTATCCTCCACCCTTCATCGACCAGATAATTGATGAATGTGCCGAATGCGAAATATTTTCATTCATGGATGGATTTTCCAGATACAATCAAATAAATATCCGCCCACAGGACCAGTTGAAGACTACATTTATATGTCTGTGGGGTACATTCATGTATTGTAAACTACCTTTTGGTTTGAAAAATGTAGGGGAAACGTTTCAGAGGACAATGAACTACACCTTCCATGACAGCAAACACATTGTTTAACTGTATCTCGACGATTTGCCAGCTCATTTGTGAAAGTGGACTGATTATCCGCTACATTTAAGAGCCATATTTCTACGTTACCGACACTACAAGATAAGACTCAATCCACGCGTGTGTGTTTTGAGTTGGTTCCGACCCACTACTTGGTTTTTAAGAATCACCAGTCTGCAACTATAGACGATTATCTGTTCTATGTACATGAAATGAATTTATAAAGCTAAGCATGGGAATGCCTGCTTCAGCTAGATCATGAAAATTATATTATGATGATGTATTGTATTGTATCTTATATAGGTCACCTTCCAGTTAGAAACCTCGGATCCTCATGATAAAGCATTTCAGCTGACATCAAAGATTTACAACTTCATGCTTTAGGGGGAACTTTTAAATACCTGTGTAAGGGACCGAAGTAGTTAGTAATATTAATAGTTTTAATGTGAAATCTAAGTTCTAAGACTCTATAATTTTTTAGCATTTTGTGTCCCTGTTTTAATATGAGAACAACGTATGTTTTTATGAACATATGAAGAAATTATCTTGGAGTTGATTGAGCAAGAGTATCCTAATTAGTTGCAGAGGGCCCCTACACTAAAGAAGGTTTCATTTCATTTTATTTTTCTTCTTCTTGTTAACTGTAAATTCATCATTTTCTTTCTAAAATTGTGTTTATAATCATTTTCTTACGAACGGTGTTGATTGATTAAGACAACAGGATGGTGGCCATAGAAGTTGAAATCCACTAAAGAGTGTGTAACAACTCACCTATCGAATCAACTAGCCCCAAAAATGGATTGCACTGAAGCGCACAACCTATACTTGATTGTTAAAGAAATTTCCTGGCTTCTATGAGTAGGAGGACGTGGGGGTCATTGAGAAACCTTGGGCGTGAGCTTGCGTGGATCTTCCCTCAGTGAAGATCTTGGTGGTAGTAGCAAATATTCAAATGAGAACTTTGAAGACTGAAGTGGGGAAAGGTTCGATGTGAACAACACTTGGACATGGGTTAGTTGATCCTAAGAGATGGGGAAGCCTTGTTGTTATAAACATATTTTGGCACTTCAACCCCAATCTTATATGTCAAGAAAATAGGGCTCTTTAACCCCTAACGGTGTTGTTTCATACCCTAAAAGATCATGGTCATCTAATTAGATCATTCCCCAAAAGTTCCACCTGAAAAACCATCCAGAATTGGCCTAAACTAGACCATACTGACTACTCCACTATGAGGGTGCAATGCATACTCACTTCTACACTAGCCAAGTGTGATGCATACTGATGAGGCCTTCTATAGGGTGTGATCAGTGAGGATGGGCAAATGTTCGAGACAATTTGCTAAGTGGATGCTCAGGGAATCTTCTAGAAACTTCTCCTATGACACTTGCCTCTTTGAATTCGCCTAGGGATGAGTAAGAGATCCAATAAATCTCCAATTGGAACCAAATGCAACAAGTGGAATGACACTAATCAAAAACCCAGATATGACTCACACCCTTGCACACATTTATAAATGGATCCCTCATCTAAGAGATCTAGAGGCTAGAATTTGTGAATTGTAAGGAAGTGCTGATAGTTTGTATTTGAGAAAGAACATTGTATTGTTGGGTGATTTTGCTATTTCATGAGGTGAAGAGGGCTTCATGCTAGGAGGATGATGTTGGATCAGACAACTAGGTTGTAATTCTCCCTTCTATTTAAAAAAGTTCTTTGAGTTTTCTTCCATATAATTGTGCAATTGTGAATGTTATTATTTGTGAATGCCTTTGTATGTTCATTATATTTCTGATTCTGTAATGATTATGATATAATAGATCAAGATGCTTTGATAGTTATTTGTTACTATGTTTCTACAAATACTGTCCAAGCAGGATAAGTACGAAAGGAGTCGCAAGCTTTGTCAAGGGGGAGAGAGATCAAGAAAGGAGTTAAGCGGAAGATCCAAGTTGGTTCCTTTGTCTTTCTCTTATCTATTATACATAGAAGAAATCACGAATTTATTTAAACTATTGTTTCTAGGGTAGTTGCCAAACCTAGAGGGCTAGTCAATTGAAAAGACACTAGTTTTCCCAGAAACAAAATGGTGACTCCACCAAACCTAATGTTGTAGAGAATATTCATGTTGGAAAATCTTGTTCTCCATCAAAATTGGAAATTTACTACGCTCTCTTTCATGAATTCAGAGATGTCTTTGCATGGTCATATGAAAAAACGTCAAACATTGACTCGAGAATTGTTGAACATGAAATCAAGATGTATCCAAATGTCAAACCAATATGACAATGACTTTGCCCTGTTCACCCAAAGAAAGTCGTTGCCATTAAGGTAGAAGTTGAAAAACTTTTGCATGCTGGTTTCATTTACCCTATTCCTTTCACTGATTTGGTATCAAATATTGTTCCTCTGATGAAAAAGCAAGGAACAATTAGAGTTTGTATCAATTATAGGGATGTAAATCAAGTGTGTCCAAAGGACAACTATCCTACACCCTTCATCGACTAGATAATTGATGAATGTGCTGGATGCGAAATATTTTCATTCATGGATGGATTTTCCGGATACAATCAAATACATATCTGCCCAGAGGACCCGTTGAAGACTACATTTATATGTCTGTGGGGTACATTTGTGTATCGTAAACTACCTTTCGGTTTGAAGAAAGTAGGGGAAAATTTTTAGAGGGCAATGAACTACACCTTCCATGACATAAAACACATTGTTTAACCATATCTCGATGATTTTTCGGCTCATTTGCGAAAGCGGACTGATCATCCGCTACATTTAAGAGCCATATTTCTACGTTTCTGTCGCTACAAGATAAGACTCAATCCACACAAGTTTATGTTTTGTGTTGGTTCTGGCCGACTGTTTGGTTTTGAAGAATCACCAGTTTGCAACTGTAGACGATTATCTATTCTATGTACATGAAATGAATTTATGAAGCTAAGCATGGGAATGTCCGCTTCAGCTAGATCATGAAAATTATATTATGATGATGTATTGTATTGTATCTTATATAGGTCACCTTCCAGTTCAAAACCTCGGATCCTCATGATAAAGCATTTCACCCAACATTAAAGATTTACGACTTCATGCTTTAGGGGGAAACTTTTATAGAAATATTTGGGCACTTCAACCCAAATATTATATGTCTATAAACTAGGGCTATTTAACCCCTAAAAGTATTGCTTCATACCCTAAAATATCATGGTCATCTGATTACATCATTCCCCAAAAGTTCAACCTGAAAAACCATCCAGAATTGGCCTAAACTAGACCATACTGACTACTCCATTGTCACGGTGCGATGCATACTGACTTCTACACTAGCCAGGTACAATGCATACTGAATTCTACACTAGCCAGGTGTGATGCATACGAATGAGGCCTTTAGGGTGCGATGAGCAAGGATGGACAAATGTCCAAGACAGTTTGCTAAGTGGATGCTCAGGGAATATTCTAGAAACTTCTCCTATGACACTTGCCTCTCTGAATTCGCCCAGGGATGAGTAAGAGATCCAAGAAATCTCCAAGTGGAACCAAATGCAACAAGTGGAATGACACTAATCAAAAACCTAGAGATAACTCAGACCCTTGCACACATCTATAAATGGATCCCTCATTTAAGAGATCTAAAGGCTGGAATTTTGTGAATTGTAAGGAAGTGCTGATAGTTTGTATTTTAGAAAGACCATTGTGTTGTTGGATGATTTTCCTATTTCATGAGGTGAAGAGGGTTTCATGCTGGCAGGATGATGCTGGATCAGGCAACTGGGTTGCAATTCTCCCTTCTTTGATTTTTCTTCCATATAATTGTGCAATTGTGAATGTTATTATTTGTGAATGTCATTGTATGTTCATTATATTTATGATTCCGTAATATTACGATATAATAGATCAAGATTCTTTGACGGTTCTTTGTTATCGTGTTTCTACTGGTACTCTCCAAGTGGGATAAGTACGAAGAGGAGTTGCAAGCTTTTTCACGGGGGAGAAAGATCAAGCAAGGAGTTAAGCGGAAGATCTAGGTTGGTTCCTTTGTCTTTCTCTTATCTATTATACATAGAAGAAATCACGAATTGCTTTAAACTGTTGTTTCTAGGGTAGTTTCCAAACCTAAAGTGCTAGTTGATTGAAAAGACATTAGTTTTTCCAAAAACACTTGTATCAAGGGTGCACTCTGCACGAGCATTGAAAGGGAATTGAGTTAATATTCCTGAAACGAAACATGGCAGTGGGCGACAACATTAGGAAATCTAGAGACGTCGTTGGGGGCCCCAAGAAGAGTTATCTTTTCTTTTTAATAGCTTGCCCACCCTAGAATCGGTTCAACCAGAGATAGGGTCCAACAGTTGGAAGAGCACCAAAGTATTGTGGTGTCTAGTGTGCCCTTGGCAGCCCTTGAAAATCTGGAGGGTCGAGTACCATTCATGGCCGGTCATACTCATAACTGTTGTGGAGCTATAAAAAGGGTCTCTTTCACCTCTAGTTACCTCACAAATATGTGAATCTAGGAACATTTCGCTATTTCAATGAGTGTCTCAGTCAGAGGCTTAACATTTGCCAGAGTAATGCTCGTAGTACAATTTTTTGAAACTACAAAAGTAAATGGATGCGTGTCTAACAACTTAACTACTTCAAAAGGCTAAATCACACATTCAGATATTAAGCATTGTATCAGTCAAGGGTTCGGTAGCATTAACCCATCCCTTTAGAAACTGATGGAAAAGAAATCGGAGAACAGATCAGGGGTCTGGGAGCCGGGAAGCAGATGCCAATGCTCACTACAGCTTGAGATCATCCTTCACACCAAAATAACAAATAACAAGAAATGGAACAACAGATAAAGAGAACAACAATGAAATGGAACAACAACTTTAAAATGGAACAATAATTCAGAAATGGAACAACAATTTGGAAATGGAACAACAATCAAGGAATAGAGCAGTAACTAAGTCTAACAAGCTGTGAATCTATTCAATCACGTTCATTAGTCATAACCAAACATCAATCCTTCATTCTTAAAGATGTACGCACGAATGGAACAACATTGCCTACAGATACATGATGGGACAACACTGAAAACGATATAAATACAACGTGCTCAGTCTGATTAAATTGTCACTCTAATTAGAAAGCGTACGATTGCATCTCAAGATGAAACAGTAATATTCAAGAATTCAATAATCATATAAAATCAGAGCTTCCAAGATAAATTCTGTAATTCTAAGGCATAATCACATAACATAAAAAATCTGTAATGGTACAACAATATCCTGTAGAAATTAATGGTATTATATCAACACCTAAAGGAATAGTAACATGATGCAACATCAATACAACACTTTTGTTTGCAGGAACATTAATGGATTAAACACGACAGAGCATGTGACATAAACTTTATAAAACACGTCAGATTACTAGATCACGTTGATAAGAAAACCACACGGAAACCACGCGTAATGGTACAAGAGCAAGTGTCCTCCAGGGCCGGGCCCTTAGCCTCCAGGGGTACATCGTTTAAGGTTATTCCAAGCTCAAAGATAAAAGAGTAACCAATTCTGTATTAATGCATGAAGTAAAATTACAGTAAAGCAAGTATTAACAGGACGTAATGATCATAGTCTTGATCTTTTAAAAGAAATTACATAAGATCATAACCCATGCTTTAGCTAACAATGTTGTCCCTTATATAAGGGTGAAGATGAAGATATCTATATGAAGAAATAGATAAAACAATGATCCCTCAGGATCAAGGATCCTGAGGGATTCGCCGAATCGTTAATCCTGAGTCACTTCTTCTCTTTTATGCTCCGAGTTGGTATCTCCGCTTCCTTTCCTGGGTTGGTCCGTTTTGATCTGGTTTGCATGCGGTCTCCTGTCGAAGGGACAACAGTTAACCCATCTTTGTCTTTTCCTTTTGGACGGCCACTTTTCGTTTTTCCTCCCTCCTGTACATGGAAACAACAATTGTCAGCGTTCTATATTAATATTACATGTTTCGTTATAATTCTTTATCATTTTCTAAGTTCATAATGCAAAAAGGCTTATAAGTCCTAATGAAAAGATACTGAAATAACCATCAAAACATACCTTCTTTGATACTCCACACACTCCCATGCTTACCCTTTTTCATGGCCTCATGAAAACATTGTAGTTGACATGCAAGGCAATGAGTGAGTAGGCTGGAGATGGAATCTCATGTGAGGGCCTACAGCCATGTTACGAAACTAGGTAATCAAAGAAATGGCCTATCTGACCCTCAGGCATCTCATACACGGCTTGTCGGGTGCAGGATGCCAAATGATTGGACTCTGGAACCTATATCCTAACCAAGATGGCCCTGCCCTCAAAACAATTTCGCCATAGAGGGGAAAACGGTTGGAAGCTAGTTTAAAATTCTCATACTTAAATGGTTCTCTGAGCTGGATATTCGGATTAGATATTCGATATCGAAATTTAGCTGCATCAATGGTAGGGTATTTGATAGAGGAAAAGTATTCAATTCCCTGCCGAATGATTGCCTCATGCATGGGTCCTAATGCTTCAATCACTCCTGGAGTCTTCATGAGATTTCTATGTTTCCTCCATAACTGTGCTGGGTCCCTAGGCTTGGCTCTTATCCATAGATCTAATCCATTTTCTTGTCTTTGAAAAGCGTTATAGGCTTTGAGCCATTTAATTTGATTAACTGCAAATGAAATAAATGCCTGTAATTGAATGTCCCCAACAAAAGGGCCAGGGTTCAGTTTGGTTTCCTATTTTAATACAAGGTTATGCAAGTAAAATTCACACAATAATCTTTGCACTTTTACCCCATAGTGTTTACAGCAGTTTATGAAATCATCTATGGTGTTAATTTGTATGGGAGCACCTGCTTTAACAGCCTTTATTTTCAATTGCAAATACCTTTCCATTAAAAACATGGCATAGTTCTTAGCAGGGGCTCTACATGCTAGGACGTCATTGTATAGAGAACACAAGGTATCCATCTGTTTGACAACTACATCTAACCTATGAGTTACCTTTGCAACTTTCTCTTGTTCCTTCCGCCATCCTTCGAAGTCCTGGCTTTCAGATAAGTTGACATTCCTTAGCTGCTGCTGTAGTTCTTCATATTTTTCTCGGGGGATCGTTTGCTCCCTAAGATTTTCTGCTTCTTGTTGAGCTTGCTTCAAACCCTTCTGGAGGGTTACTGTTTTTGGATCCTTTCTCCATGCAGCAATGGAGGCCAGGAGCTTTACCTGAACTTTCCTATTGCTGCTTCAAGCTCAGAACCCTTATTACTCCCGAAGGTGGTGCCTCCGTCTGAATTATCTTATCATGGGTCATCATTTCATCCATTTGTATTTTAACACGAACATCAGCCCATTGTTGTTCCTTTTCAATTGGAACAACAGTCTGTTTTTCAACTTCATTTGGGACAGTAGCTTCACTTTTGTCAGGGTTTTCAGCAGCAGGATGAATTTTGATCCTTTGCCTCTTGCCCTTAAGGGGTTTTGCTAGTGTGGTTAGAATTTTTCTTCCTGAAGTCCCTTTTACCCTTTGCCTCGCCTTTAGAATCCTAATCTGCTGGTGAAGCTGGACTATTACGTTAAATAATCTCTGTTGTTCCTTTCGTAATTCCCTTATTTCCGCCATTTCATCAGAAGGAACAGCAGGCTGTTTACTGTGGTCTGGACTGCTGCTAGCTTCCTAATTTTCTTCCTAGGGTGGCTATTCCGGGGCAAGAACCTTATTTGGCTCTGTTATTTCTTGGGCTATTTCTTTTTCTGCCCTTATTTCCTTCGAACTTTTTTCTGGTGCCTTCTGATTAGGAATGGGTTGTTCTTGCTCAGCATTTTCTGACATCTTCTCATCATGAACAGATAGATTTTCTACTTCTGCCTCTTTTTCATGTGATTCCTCGGGTGCATCTTTCTCCTGGGGTTTCTCTCTGGCATGGAGGTCTGATGGACTAGAATATTGGTCATATTCGCCCATATTTGCCAAAACTTTGGCCAATTCATCTTCCCCTAATGGGTCTTGTAATGGACTACCTTCCTGCTGTTCCATTCCCTCTTCCTGCTCGGACTGCTCGACTTCTTTTCCCTCGTCTCCTTCCTCCTTAGATTGCTCGTTTTATTCCTCTTTTTCTTCTTCTTCTTCTGTAGATTTCTCTACCTCCTCTTCTTCTTCTTCTTCTGCAGATTGTTCTGCCTCCTCTTCTTCTTCTTATTTTTCTTCTGCTTCTGCAGACTACTCTGCTTCCTCATCCTGCACTTCTGTTCCCTTGTCTTCCCATGGGGATTGCTCATCTTCGATTTCCACCGGCAGGCTAGTGCCTTCCTGGGGCTTCTCCAGCCCTGCTCGTAGCCGTGCTAGCCAGACCAATTTCCTGCGTTTTTCTGGTTGCTCGAGTGTGCTGGTAACATGTTTTTGCTTTGCTGATTTCTTGTGTTTTTCGGGTTGCTCGCGTGTGCTAGTAACCTGCTTCCATTTTTCTGGACGTTGGGGTGTGCTGGTAACTTGTTTCCATTTTTTCGGACATTCGGGTGCGGCCAACCCCCCATTTACAATGGTAATTAGTTCTTCCCAGCTGCTCTACTGCTGGGTGAGACTATGGTTGACTATCAACTGAATTAATCCGTGATGACTAACAACTAACTCTATGTGCTGTGCCTTTTTCATGCTTCGTGCAACATCATGAAGTAATGAATTCAACAATGCAGGTAAATTTACAGAGCATTTCTATTTTAGAATAGCTAGGAATTTAAGATGTCGTGGTCTTACCACGTCTTTTCTACCTTCACAGGTGATATAGCTTTGGATGGCCTTTGCTAATTCTGCCCACGACTCTCTTAGTGTTGCTGGAAGCACTCCCTTTCCTCGAATTGTCAGGCTTTGTCCCTCGTCCTGGAAGATCTCTATAACCTTCTGCAGCCTTTCCTTCTTTAACTTCCATACTAGTCCAGTGGCTAGCAGTCCCGAGACTTCTGCGATTATGTCATCGGTGACTACTATACATTTTCCTCTTACTGTGGAGTAGTCCTCTTGCAAGTTCTACAAGAATTCAATCGCTACTGTTTCATTAGACTCCCTCAAGCGGTTAAGATAGGTCAGCCATCCTGCTCTTGCCAGGATTTCCCGGGCAATAGCTAAAACAGTTAACACTTGCGGTTCTCTGTGAATTGATCTTCCTCCCATAGTTTCGCTGCGAATTCTCAAAGGAACGGCAACTATTTGTTGAAACACAGAGAATCTGACAGACGTAAAACTCGTTCAAACTCTAATGCTACAGCGTATACAGTGGAAATGGCTTTGAACATAAAATCATGCAGAAAGAAGACATAATACCGTTTAGCCGTGCTATACCCCAGGACATAATCTCCCAAATAGCGAGCAGACACGTAGTCTGGGGAATTATGAGGTTAACCTCCCCCCCCCGCAATGTGATAGGCTATCCCAGCCGTCAAATAAAGGAGTATTTCCCGTTCTGCAACAAAGTCTTTAAGGAACAACGTATGGCAATATGCCATGTTTACAAAAACAACCTATTACTAAAATCGCGGTATAAAGTTGCATTGCTTTAACACGTAAGAGATTGCGGTGATTTGATGCAAGGTCGGGGATAAGACATTTGTTGTAAATAGAGAGTCTCATGCGGTCATTGTCACTGGTTCTGTAATGATTGGTGATAATGTATAGTCATGTGTTATATGGTTGGGGTAATAACATATAATTGATTACCCCGGCATAAGAAACAAAAGGATGCAACTAACTTACCTATTGGTGTAAATAATGCGACTTCAATACCATTAACAGTGCTCTGCTGCCGACAGGTGTCCATAACCTTGGAAGAGTTGTTTATTTCACCCATGGAAGCATAGTCCTTTGTGTATGCTAGGGAACGTTGTGTAATGTCAAAATGTAGGCCATTATGCTGGCTCGGTGACCAGTTAGCCATAATGCCCTTCACGAGGAAGGAGCGAATAGTGGGCAGGCCGGCTCGCGATGAGACCTCATGTTCCAAGGGTTGTTTGTTTGATATACCTTTTGGACCATTTCCCTGGTGTGGTGGCCATAATGGGAATGCCACTTCGCTTCCGTCCTGATGATCATGGTAGGCCAGCTCTTAATGAGACTTCCTATCTTGCAATTTGACAATTTAGAAACCATGTTTGCTCCCTTTTTTTTTGCATGAAGTGTCTTCCCTATTTATACACAAAGGGTGGTTCAGCACTCCTTAAGAGTAGGAATGCTGGAAGAATTCTTAATATCCCAATAGGAAGGTATAGATCCTTTGCTCTTATTACTGAATGATAATCAAAGATGATTAAAAAGGGACCATCATGATACAGATAACCAATCATAACAGAATTAGTAGAACAATGACAGCAAACGATGATGAATAAGCATGTCTTTCCTTCTGTCTTCTCACCAATTTAGGGCAGTTTCTTATAAAGATAGTGATTTATGATTGACTGATTTCTGTATGTTGTGTTTTTGTTCCCATTACATAAGTGCATAGCCGTATTCAAAAAGACTTGAAAGAACATGAGCAATAAGCATCCTCAATTTAGAATAGCAAAAGGAACAAGCTATTTCACAAGGAGAGCAAAAGCATATAAGTGGTGTTCCTTTTTGAGGAAGGGAACAAAAATAGTTCACAAATACCGTTCCTTTGGAAAAGGAACAGCAAAAACATACAAATGTCGTTCCTTTGGAAAATGAACAACAGAAATAAAAAATGTTGTTCCTTTGGAAAAGGAATAGCAGAAAGCAAAAGTGCTGTTCCTTTAGAGAAAGAAAAACAAAAATAAAAAATGTCGTTCCTTTTGAAAAGGGATAGCAGAAAGAAAAAGTGTTGTTCCTTTGGAAAAGGAACAGAAAAAACACACAAATTTCGTTCCTTTGGAAAAGGAACAACATAAATCAAAAGTGTTGTTCCTTTGGAAAAGGAACAACAAAAATCCAAAATTGTTGTTCCTTTCAGAAAAGGAACAACAAAAAACCAAAATTGTTGTTCCTTTGGAAAAGGAACAACAAAAACACACAAATGTTGTTCCTTTGGAAAAGGAACAACAAAAACACACAAATGTTGTTCCTTTGGAAAAAGGAACATCAAAAGCACACAAATGTTGTTCCTTTGGAAAAAGGAACAACAAAAACACACAAATGTTGTTCCTTTGGAAAAAGGGACAGAAAAAACACACAACTGCTGTCCCTTTGGAAAAAGGAATAGCAAGAACACACAAATGTTGTTCCTTTGGAAAAAGGGACAGAAAAAACACACAACTGCTGTCCCTTTGGAAAAAGGAATAGCAAGAACACACAAATGTTGTTCCTTTGGAAAAAGGAACAGCAAAAACACACAAATGTTGTTCCTTTGGAAAAAGGAACAGCAAAAACTCCTAATGTCGTTCCTTTTGGAAAAGGAACAACAGAAGCAGCAAAACTTTGTTTCAAAGATATGTACAAAAGTAACTCAAGAGGTTATGTACAGACTGTAAAGAAAAGTAAATTCCTTAGTGAATTATAGGTGAGGAAGACTTCTCTTCCTCCCCCAAAATCTCCATATCTGAATCTTGGCATAGTTGTTGGCAGAAGGACTCCCGAGTAAGTGGTTTGCAATAGAGACGGACTCGATGGCCATTTGCCTTAAAGGCATATCTAGAACCATCAATAGTGATTATAGTAAGGGTACCATTGTCATGTACCTTCTGGATTTCATATGGTCCCAATCAACGAGTCTGGAGTTTCCCGGGGAAGTCCTGAAACCTGGAGTCGTACAAAAGAGCCCAGTCTTCTTCGTGGAAGACTTTATTTTTAATGAGAGCATCATGCCATTTAGCTCTCTGCTGCTGTATCAGTGCAGTGTTTTGAAGTGCAAAGAGCCTCATTCCATCCAGCTCATTGATCTACTGTAGCCGATTAGTCTATGCCTCAGTTAGGTCTAAGCCAACTTTTTGTGTTGTTCGTAATGTCTGGATTTCAAATTCTATGGGGAAAATGGGTTGTTTTCCAAACACTACCTGATAAGGTGAGTAACCAGTGGTACTCCTCCATGTTGTTCTATAAGCCCACAGTGCTTCAGGTAGTCTGGTAGCCCAATCACGTTTATGTGATGCAACAATTTTCGTTAGGATCGTTTCTATTATTTTATTGCTGCTTTCTACTTGCCCATTTGCCTGTGGGTGGTATGGAGTAGTAATTTTATGCTGGACATGATAGTTGTTGAGTGTTGCAGCTATTTTGTTTCCAGCAAACTATGGTCCACCATCTATAATTATCTCTCTTGGAAGGCCATAACGTACAAACAGATGGAACATGAACTGTATAACAGAGTCTTCTGTGGCTCTTGGCAATGCCTATGCTTCAACCCACTTGGTGACATATTCTGTTGCCACCAAAATGTATGTTTTCTGGTTTGATGATGGGTTGATTGGTCCCACGAAATCAAGAGCCCATCGCTCAAATGGTTCTATGACTAGCTGTGGTTTCAGAGGCATCTCATCTGACTGACTAGGGCGTCCCGCTCTCTGGCAACTGTCACAAGCTTGGACAAATTTCTTTGCATCTTTGAAAATTGTGGGCCAATAATACCTTGTTTGTAACACTTTATGTCCAGTCCCGCGATCAATGAAATGTCCACCACATGGTTGGTCATGGCAGGCTTTCAAAATGTAAAAAATTTCATCCTCTTGAACGCATCTCCTGATATGCATGTCTGCCCTTGTGTGAAACAAATAGCCCCCAATCCAGGAAAATATAGTACTTTGTTGAACAATCTGTTTTCGCTCATTAGGGGTTAGATGCTTTGGTAACTTACCTATTGCTAGGTAATTGGCAACGTCAGCATACTAGGGTGTTTGAACAACGATAGCAAAGAGATTCTCATCTGGAAATTGATCTTCAACTATTGCTGCATCAACTGGCTTTGGAATTCTTGAGAGGAAATCAGCTACTGGGTTTTCTTTTCTAGGTCGATCCTTGATTGTAATATCAAATTCCTGCAATAAAATCAGCCATCTAGTTATTTTGCCACTTGTGATAGGCTTGTTTGCTAAATATTTTATAGCAGAATGATCTGTGTACAATATAACAGGATATCCAGTAATGTAATGTCTCAATTTATTGACAACATGTATAATGACTAGAAATTATTTTTCGGTGACAATATAGTTTAATTTAGCAGGGGATAGATTTTACTAATGTAATAAATTGCACATGGTTTTCTATCCTCTTCTTGTCCAAGGACCGCTCCAATGGCTGTGTCTGAGGCATCAGATGATATCTGGAATGACAAATCCCAATTTGGTCCTTGAAGGACTGAGGCTGTGGATACGAGCTTCTTCAGATCCTTGAAAGCATGTTCACATTTCTCTGTCCAAAGAAAATCAACGTTACCAGTTAGGGCATACAAGGGTGCAATAATACATGAATAATGTTCTATAAACTTCCTGTAATAACTAGAAAATCCAAGAAAGCTACGTACCTATGTTTGAATGGTAGGAGTAGGAATAAGCAAAATTATTTGGATTTTGGCTGGATCTACCTGAATGCCAACCGCTGAAATATAGTGTCCTAAAGTAAGTCCTTCCGTCATCATCATATAACATTTTTCATGGCTTAAACAAAGCCTAGTAGCAATGCAACGTTGTAGGACTTTTTCTAGTGTATCCAGTGCTCGGTCAAACTCATCTCCGTATGGAGTAAAGTTGTCCATATATACTTCCAGTCCTTCATTTATTAGGTCTACAAAAATGCTAAGGATAGCCCTTTGGAATGTGGCAGGGGCATTGCATAAGCCAAAAGGTAAAACTTGGTAGGCAAATGTTCCCCAAGGACAAGTAAAAGTAGTTTTGTCTTAATCTTGAGGGGCAATTTGTATTTGGTTGTACCCATTGAAGCCATCAAGGAAAGAAAATAATTTCTTTCCTACCAAAGTGTCTAATACTTGGTCGATGAATGGGAGAGGGAAGTGATCTTTTTGTGTTGCTTTATTTAGCTCCCTGTAGTCCACGCAGATTCTCCATTTCCCATTCTTTTTTGGTACCACCACAAGTGGGGAGACCCATTTAATATCAGAGATAGGGTAGATAAAGTTAACATCTAAAAGTTTTTGAAGCTCATCTTTTACCACCTCTTTTAGATGAGGATTTAGTCTTCTCTGAGGCTGTCTAACAGGTCTTGCATCTTTTTCTATGTAAATGTGGTGTGTACATAACTGGGGGTCAATTCTTTTCATATCAGTGTAGTCCCATGCAAATGCTTCTTTATATTTCCTTAACATATGGATGAGCTTTGTTTCTTGTTTGGATGTGAGGTTGGCATTAATGTTTAAGGTTTTTCTGGGTTCAATTTCCACAATTTTACTATTTACAACAGAAGTGACAGGGATTGTATGATCATGTGTATCTTTCAGAGGGTCTTCTTCTAATTCGTTATCAAATACTCCTTTTATCATATGACATTGGGTACAAGATGCGAGTTCAGTTTGAATAATGATATTATTGATGGCATCATCTTCTGTTTGGTCTTTGAACTCAGGTGCTTCTTGTATAGTTAATGGAGATCTAATGTTATCAGTAAGATATGATACAGGGTGCCTATTAGTTTTGACTATTGTGACACTTGGTTGTGCTGGGGGATATAGCACTAAATTCGATATCTGTTCCCCTGGTTATGATCATATTCCCTTGCCGATAGCAAATATAGGCATCGGCAATGGTGAGCCAAGGTCTTCCTAAGATTAATGGATGTCCATGAAGTTGGGTTTTAGGATTTATTATCATAAAATCGGTTGGATATTCCCAGGAGTCAACCGAGACCATGACATCATGTAGTATGCCCTCTGGCCTAACCACAGATCGGTCAGCCAATTCTAACAAAGTGAAGGTGGGTTCTACAGATGTAATGCCTAGCTTTTGGCAAGTAGCAGTTGTTAAGATATTGATTGCAGCTCCAAGATCAACTAAGGCATTGGGCAGGGTTTGACCATAAATTTGGATAGTTACTATTGGGTTTCCTGGGTCTTCGTATTTAATGGGTGTTTCTTTTCCTGATAATAAGTCAGATAAAGTGCCGACTACTTGAACTCTTGGATTATTTGTTATATTCCTCCTTGGTCTTTTTATTCACAATCCTTTGATATTTTTTACGTATATCAGGATGTCTTGAATGGCTTGGAGGAATGGAATTTTTATGTACAAATTTTGTAATTCTCCTAGAATGTCAAAATCAGGTTGTTGTATAGGTCGAGGTATGACTAATCGTTCTGGGAATGGGGGAGAGGATGTGGTTGTTTGATTATGATTTTGTTGTTTATTCACATCCTCTTCATGTGACAGATGTTCTCTAGGTAACTGATCTTCAATTTGAACTATTTTATTTCCCTTAGTTTTAATAATACGCCCAGATCTTAGTTGAAGATCATTACACTCCCTCAGATCGGGTCCTACTTCTGGTGTTTCTAGGATTTGGAGAGATTGGACCAGTCTATTATTTGGGTTGGGGTTGGGCTGGGCTGGGAGTTGCGGTCTCAGATTAGACTGGGGATCTTGCTGTAAAGCTGGCAGTGTAGGTTGAGGGAGAGGGATATTTCCTATTGGCTGATGCATTGGTCTCTGCCAGTTTGTCTGCCAAGCTGAGCTTTGTGAAGTAGGGGGAGTCCATTGTGATGGGTATGGGTTGTTTTTCCAATATGGTGGGGGATAAGGATGATTCAACCAACCAGATTGCCTCATCTGATTCAGCCACGGGTTTGCAGAAGGAAATGACTGTGGTGACTAGTTTGGAAATGGAGGCCGAAATTGACTTTGCCACCTATTATACTGTTGAGCATTATACTGCGGAGACTAAAAAGAAGAAGCTGGGTCTAGAAACATACCAGTTTGTCGCGGCTACCAATGACGGCACTGGTTGAGCAAATACACTGCTTCTGGCTCTTCTTCTGCTTCCTTATATACTGTTTTTAGTCCAGGTAGTGAGGGACAACTTTCCATAGAGTGATCTCTTGTACAGATGGTGCATGTTTGGAATGCATCCAGTGGACACTCCTTATGGCTATGCTTCTTCCTGCATCTGGGGTAGAAGATTGCCAAATTTTGTTCTGCCTCCATTTGCTTCTGCTTGGCTTGCAAAATATCCAATTGTGTAGTCAGTGTCCCTAGTATATCAATTTTAAAATTTTCTAATAAATTTCCAATTTCTACATGCGTTACTCCTTCTGATGAAATTTTATTCTCTCTTACAAACTGATCATGCTTCGTTGGTTTGATTCGTGTGTTGCCTCTCAAACTCCTGATACATAAATCAATTATGTCAGCAAAACTTTCCTGATAAATATCCCCTTTTCCCATAATGTTTAATGTTTCTATCCATTGTTCCTTCATGCCCCTTATTAATGTTGTTTTCAACACGTTGTCAGGTAAAGGAAGTGATGCATAGGGAGATATTTTTAGATTATACTGGAAACATTCCACATACTCTTCTAATGTTTCGTTTGGTCTAACTATCATCCAAAATATTTCATCTTTCAGTTCTCTAGACCTGCAATAGTCCTGGTATTTTTTTAGAAAAGATTCTTTCATTTGTTCCCAGTTATTTATAACCCCACCACCTAATCCCATAAACCATCTTAAAGCAGCCCCTTTTAGTGTAGAGGGAAATATTTTTAGTTTCTGGGGGTTAGTGGTGTAATCATATCCCTTGCACAGTACATCAAATTCAAATAAAAATGCATCCGAGTCTTCTGATGTAAGCCCGTGAAATGTAGGGATATGTTGAAGAGGAATTGATTTCATGGGGGAATTTGTTGTAGAATCCACTATAGGGTATTGTAATGTAGAGGTTTGGGTGTTTGGCTGGTTTTGAGCCATTGGGTCAAATATATGTCAATAACCTTTTGGGATATCTAGGAGGGTGTTCCTAGGTTGAGAGGGAATGAATTTGACAGGAATAAGTTTAATAACACTTCCTCTATCTGGGACTTTTGACTGAGGAGATTGGGTCTCTCCAATAGTAATTTTTGCAGCACTTCCTTTGTCTGGGCTGCTCAATGGCTGAGTTATCCTAAGAAGAGATCTCGGTTCCTCAGTTTTCCCTATCTCTCCTCCTCCTTCACAAAGATTACTGAAATTCCCTTCCTGCAATAGCTTTGGAGTAGAATTTTCAATTTCTTGAAAGTCCTGTTCATCAGTTTGACTATGCACCTCAACAAAGCCTACAGATGGTGAACCTGTGGCCTGAAGGGAGCTAGTAGGCTATTTAGGAGTAATTTCCTGGGTCCTACTCAGGGTTGAGATTCGGCTTTCTTATAGTTTTCGTCTATGAAGGTTGATCGACCAAGGGTCACCGACCCCTTATATTTTTCTGGCTTTGGTAAAGGTTTGGAATTTTTCTCTGGCTTTTTCTACTTATTCATGCTTTCAATTTAACTACTAAATCCTACTTAAGCAATAGCAGCAAATCTACAGGAAAGTGGGCAAAGGAGTAGGGCTTTTACATGCTCCACATGTAGGTTCTTACCTTCCGTTTTCAAAACCCAATTTTTCCCTAGCAAGCTTGTACACTACTCTGAGAAAAAGAACAAATGGCTACACTCTTTCCCCGGCAACGGCGCCAAAATGTGTAGCTATAAAAAGGGTCTCTTTCACCTCTAGTTACCTCACATTAATATGTCAATCCGGGAACATTTTTCTATTTCAAAGAGTGTCTCAGTCTGAGGCTTAGCATTTGCCAGAGTAATGCTCATAGTATAGTTTTTTGAAACTACAAAAGTAAATGGATGCATGTCTACAACTTAACTACTTCAAAAAGCTAAATCACACATTCAAATATTAAGCAATGTATCAGTCAAGGGTTCGGTAGCAATAACCCATCCCTTTAGAAACTGATGGAAAATAAATCAGAGAACGGATCAGGGGTCTGGGAGCCAGGCAGTAGATGCCAATACTCACTACAGCCTGAGATTGTCCTTCACACCAAAATAACAAATAACAAGAAATGGAACGGTAGCTAAAGAGAACAACAATGAAATGGAATAACAACCTTAAAATGGAACAGAAATTCAAAAATGGAACAACAATTCAGAAATGGAACAACAATTCGGAAATGGAATAGCAATCAAGGAATAGAGCAGTAACTAAGTCTAACAAGCTATGAATCTATTCAATCACATGTATTAGTTATAACCAAACATCAATCCTTCATTCTTAAAGATGTACACACAAATGGAACAATACTGCCTACAGATACATGATGGAACAACACTGAAAACCATATAAACACAATGTACTCAGTCTGATTCATTTGTCACTCTAATTAGAAAGCGTACGATTTCATCTCAAGATGAAACAGTAATATTCAAGAATTGAATAATCATATAAAATCAGATCTTCTAAGATAAATTCTGTAATGCTAAGGCACAATTGCATAACATAAAAACTCTGTAATGGAACAACAGTATCCTATAGAAATTAACGGTATTATACCAACACCTAAACGAATAGTAACATGATGCAGCTTCAATACAACAATTTTGTTTGCAGGAACATTAATGGATTAAACACGACAGAGCATGTGACATAAACTTTATAAAACACGTCAGATTACCAGATCATGTTGATAAGCAAACCACACAGAAACCACGCGTAATGGTACAAGAGCAAGTGTCCTCCAGGGCTGGTCCCTTAGCCTCCAGGGGTACACCACTTAAGGTTATTCCAGGCTCCAAGATAAAAGAGTAACCAAGTTTGTATTAATGCATGAAGTAAAATTACAGTAAAGCAAGTCTTAACAAGACGTAATGATCATAGTCTTGATCTTTTAAAAGAAATTACATAAGAGCATAACCCATGCTTTAGCTAACAATGTCGCCCCTTATATAAGGGTGACGACGGAGATATCTATATGCAGAAATAGATAAAACAACGATCCCTCAGGATCCTTGGATCAAGGATCCTGAGGGATTCGCAAAATCATTAATCCTGAGTCACTTCTTCTCTTTTCTGCATCGAGCTGGTATCTCCGCTTCCTTTCCTGGGTTGGTCGATTTTGATCTAGTTTGCATGCGGTCTCTCGTCAAAGGGACAACAGTTAACCCATCTTTGTCTTTTCCTTTAGGATGGCCACTTTTCGTTTTTCCTCCCTCATGTACATGGAAATGACAATTGTTAGCGTTCTATATTAATCTCACATGTTTCGTTATAATTCTTTATCATTTTCTAAGTTCATAATGCAAAAAGGATTATAAATCCTAATGAAAAGATACTGAAATAACCATCAAAACATACCTTCTTTGATACTCCACAATTGCATCAGGTCTCCAAGGTAAATAATCACTGCTCAATAGATCAATGTAGGTAAGGGAGGTTGGAAAAATGGATCCATAACTTTGAGAAAAGGATTGGATCTATGGATCGGTCCTTGGGGTCCACGCCCTCAACTCGTCGGCTGTCGGTAGTCTGTCCAAGCTGTGCTTGCACCAAGGGTGGGCAGTGACGTATCGATTGGGCTACGAGTGTAGAACGCCCCCTACGAGGGGCTTTTCCCTAGGCTACGAATAGTTGACTTAGAGCTGGTATGAACAAGGGGAATCCAACTATTTAATTAAAACAAAGCATTGCAATGGTCCTTGTGGATGTTGATGCAATATGATTTCTGGCCAATGCTTTGAATGTGAAAGTGAAGAAATTCAACCAAGCATGGGTAAATGGAGGGAGTAAATATGACTCTCTTAAGGTAGCCAAATTCCTCGTCATCTAACTAGTGATGCGCATGAATGCATAACGATATTCCCACTCTCCCTATATACTATCTAGTGAAACCACAACCAAGGGAGAGGGCTTGGAAGAATCAATGGGGAAAGAGGACCCTATTGAGCTTGACTCTAATTCAACTTTGTGAAATAACTTGGGAGGTGTATAATAAGTGGGATTCATTTTCATTGCAAGTGAAATACTACTACTTTTAACGTTATTTTACTTATTTAGTGCAACAGAGATGGGGAACTACCCTTTTTTTTGGTCTTAAGGCAGATTTTTGTGGGTTGATCTAGGCGGAAGACATTGTTAGGTGGGGAGTTTGGCTGGGGGGACACATTTGTTAAAAGTTAATGTAGGTGTCGTAAGATTAGCTCAGTGAGAACAAAATTCTTGTGTGGAACAAAAGGGTAAAAGCTCATTTGATTTTGATTTTCATTACGAATACAAACAGTGAAAGTGTGGCCTATCGATCCTTTAGATTTTTAGAATTTGAAGCTAAAGGTATAAAAAAAGTTACCATAGGGATAACTTGCTTGTGGCAGCCAAGCATTCATAGCGATGTTGCTTTTTGATCCTTCAATGTTGGTTCTTCCTACCATTGTGAAGCAAAATTCACCAAGTGTTGGATTGTTCACCCACCAATAGGGATTGTGAGCTGCATTTTTATCGTCATGAGATAGGTTAGTTTTACCCTACTGATGAACTGCAGCATAATAGTAATTCAACTTAGTATGAGAGGAACTATTGATTCACAAAATTGGTCATCGCGCTTGGTTGAAAAGCTAGTCGCATGAAGCTACCGTGTGTCAGATTATTATTGAATGCCTCTAAGTCAGAATCCATGCTAGAAGCGGTGCATGTCACTCTTCGACTATATCTCGACCTACAATAGGGGCATCGCTTTTTTTCCCTTAGGGGTCCTTGTCATTTTCAAACCATGATCGTGAAGCATCTTGGTGAGGGCAGCTTTGAAGTTCAATTCCAAATGGTCGTTGAGAAGAATCCTTTGGAGATGACTTGAATACGCGACAGGGTATTATACATGGCAGAATGGCCTTACTGCCATGATCCACTAAGATTTAGCCCTTGGGCGCCTCAATTCAGAGCTTTTCTCTTGTCACACATTATTAAAACAAGTCTAGACAACTCTCTCACTCTTTCTCCTTTTGCCTCTTCCTCCAAACGACAATTTTTTATTGTTCACATCTCATAAATGCTTTGCTTGGGGGTGGGAAATTTGTGATTTCCATGTCGCGATGAAAAATGCGCCAAAACCTGGGAAAATTGGGGTTTCCATGTCATGCCTAGGTGTCCAAAATCTATGGTTTCCATGTAGCACCCCAGTGCCCAAAATTTGGGGTTTTCATTTAGCACCCCGACGCCCAAAATTTGGGGTTTTCATTTACCACCTCGGTACCCAATATTTGGGGTTTCCAAATTGTGATAGAAAAGGCACCCAAGCATGGGAAAAATTGGGGTTTCCATGTTGCACCTCAGTGCCCAAAATTTGTTGTTTCCACATCACGCCCCTATGCCCAAGCCTAGGGAATCTTGGGGTTTCCATGTTGAGCCACGATTGAAATCGATGATGCCCAATTTTGAGGAAAATTTGGGTTTCCATGTCCCGCCTTTGATGGAACCACGAGTTTCCATATTTTATGGCACAATGGAAACTCGAGGTTTTCAACAAAGCCCCAATGCGGGGAACTTGGGGTTTCCATGATAATTGAAACCAACTCACAAGTTTGGGGAACATGAGGTGTTTTGAAACCACTACCCATGTCTGGGGAACGTGGGGTGTTTCAAAACCACTACCCATATCTAGGGAACCTGTGGGTTCCATGTTGCGGCATGCCTGGAACCACCAACGAAAACCACCAAAGTTTGGAAAACCTGGGGTTTCCATGTCTCGCCCTGGTGTGGGGAACTTGGGGGTTTCCATGTCATAAAATGCCCTGAATTGTTAGAGATTCTGTGGAACTTCAAATTTCCATGTTGTGGGGCGAAGAAAAGCCACAAAATTCCATGGAACTCAGGGTGTCCATTTTGCAACATGATGGAAACTGCTAACCCAAGTTAGTGGACACACACGGGGTTTCTATTGTGCATCACGACAAAAATTTCTACCCAAGTCTGGGAAACACAGGGTTCCCATGTCGCGCCGTGGCTAAAACTGCTGCCCAGGTTTGGGAAGCTTCATGTTTCCATGTCGTCACATGATAAGGAATGACACCCAAGTCTAGAGAGCTTTAGGTTTCCATGTCATCGCGCAATAGGGAATGACTACCTAAGTCTAGGGAGATTTAGGTTTCCATGTCATTGCATGACAGGGAAGGATTGCCCAAGTCTATTGAACATGGGGCTTTTCATTCTATGACATGATGAAAACAACCTAATTATGGGAAACTCAGGTCTTCCATGTCCCGCCACGATAGAAACCATGACCTCAAAGCAGGGAACCTGGGTTTTCATGTCGCGGAACGATAGAGAACCACCCACATCCATAGAACCCGAGGGCTTCTATTTTGTGGCATGAGGGAAACCGCCTAATTCTGGCAACCTATGGGTCTCCATCTCACGTTCGGGTGAAAACTGCAGCCCTGGTGTAGGGAAATTGGGTTTCCATGTCGCAACATGACCGAAATTGACCAAATTTATGGAACTCATGGTTTCCATGTTGTGGCACAATGAAGAACAGCCCAAGTCTTGCAAACTCATGGTTTCCATTTCACGGCGGGGTGGAAACTGTTTACTTGGTATGTCTCTAGAACTTGGGGTTTGCATGCCTTGTTGTAATGGAAGTCGTCCAAGTGTGGGGAAAGTGGGGTTTTCTTGCCCCACCATGATGATAGTTCCCAAGTGTGCAAAATCTAGGGTTTCCATGCCCCATTGCACCAGAAACCTCTACCATGTAGGTGGCCTTGCGGTGTTAGGTATTCAAGTCAGGAGCACCGGAGAGAGTTGAAAAATTGAACATGTAGTATGGGCATTCCTTGATGTGTGACAGGTGCCTGCATTCGGTTAAATGTGACTCAGGTGAGCATTCGATTATATTCGAAGACTTGGCACGACATTCTCTTATGTGTGACGATGATGGACACACTCATAGCAAGCCCATCGTGTTGGAAAAGGCACCCACCCCTTGATATGTGAATGTTGGATGAGCCATCGATGGAAGAGACATGAGTGATCTGTGTTGGGTGCCCAGATGAAAGAGGTGACCATGTGTGGATGAATTAGGACACGGGAAGGTGCGCGACGTGTGGCGACAGGTGTAATCGGCTAAGTGTTGGAGCGGGCCCATGGGTGTGACGATGTACATGAAGGGACACAATGAATCATTGCAATGGGGTGTGTCAAGGTTATGTGGCACATAAGCTGGACATTCATGATGATGGAGCCAACCCTTGGACGAAAGGATGCATATAATTAAGGAGGATGACATTCGACCAAGGGACATCAAACTCAAACTTCCACATTGTAGAACAAGTGTGAAGGAAGGAGTTGGGCGAAAACAGAAGGAAGAGAAGGTTGCAGGTAAAAGGGCCACATCGGCAGGAAGATTAAAGTGGATGGGTCATACTTGGTGGTGTGGATAGGTGGCATACATGGGCACGGGTGACACTAGTCAGAGTTTAGGTGTGGAGTTGTGTCATGCAGGCCGTGGGTAGTGCAACATGACCACATGACATGACGGGATGAAAGAATAATTGAAGAATATAAATTGATGATAATTTATTTTCATTGCATTGTTAAGAACACTTATTGGAAAATTTGACCGAGTGTTGAAGTAGGCATAGACCATGTACTCAAGTATTGGTAAAAGGAAAAAGTACGACAGTGCCACACTCGCTCATGTCTAGATTAAAGACTACCACTATGATAGGGTGTGACATGGGGTCTCCGAGTCTCTCCTTGACAAAATTCACCAAATTGTGAGGAACCCAGGGTTTCTACATCTGACCTTGTCGAAAGCCTCCCAAGTGCAGGAAATTTGGGGTTTCCATGTCTCATCATGATGGAAATCACCCGAGTGCAATAAACTTCGTGTTTTCGTGTCCTTCCCATGATGGAAGTCGTGGCCCAAGCACACAAACATCAAATCTACAACCTCACATCAAGAAAAAGGTTCAGTTGGTCAAGAAAGTGAAGGTTTCTCTTTTAGAGCTAGTCTACCAAGGACTATCAAAAGTTGAAAGAAGGACGAAGTGTCGGGGAATGAAGTGTCGGAGAAACAAAGTGCAGAGAGGAGGAAGGACTTGACTTCTGCTTGGAGGATATTCTTGTCAAGTTTCTAGGGTTTGGAGTTGATCAATAACAAGATTCAATAACAGAAATTTATGAAAGTGTTTTCCTCTCTGCGAGAGAGAGGTTTTTCCCTAGCAGAGAGACAACATCTTGTGTTCTTGTTCTTATGTTTTTGGAACCAGTTTGATGGAGAAAACACACATGCATTAATAATAAGAGAAGAAGATTAAGCTAACAAGATAAATTGTAGAAAATCTTCACAAATTGCTATCAAGTCTAGAATAATCCTACTATAGCCCATTGCCCCAAATTCTTCAACACGGTATCAGAGCTATGGTGACACACCGGGGAAAGGGAATCTCAAGAACATCTACAAGGTTGAAGCATCAAGCCAAGAAGTCTCAATCACATCAAGGACAAGAATGTTTACCATCTATCATTCATCATGGAAGACTACAAAGCAAGAAGAAAAGTGTTGTATAAAGGAACTTGTAAGAAGAACAAATCAAAGAGGGACCTACAAGCTACACCATCTTCAAAAACAAAACGAACTACGAGTCAAGTCATCAAGAAAATCTCATGATCAAGAAAGAACATTTGAAGAAAGCAACTTGAAGAACATCAACATCTAAGGAAGGCAAGCCATCAAGCCTTCAAGAAGAAAGCAATTTCACTTCATCTCAAACTCTATCAAGTAAGTATATGTCACCTTCTGAGTATACCTCAATGTCTTTTTGCAAGGAAAGCAACAAATTGGTTGGGACCACTACATGTCCAAAGTCCAATGATTTCGATGCCAAGAATATAGACACTACAAAAGGAATTGTACTAAACTTAAGAAGGACAACAATGATAAGAGAAAAAGGGAAGAATCTCATGTAACTCAAGAAGTGAAAGAAAAATACAAGAAGCAAACAAAGGAAGACCCTCCAAATATCTACTATGACTAAGTCAACCTCTTTACTTAAAGTTTTCTTTAAAAGTTTTGAGTAGTATAGGAGCATATAGAAATAGAAAAAATTGCATGGTTAAAGATATCTTCTAGAATACAGGAGCATGGTGTAGATATAGCTCAAGATATTCATATAGAAGGATCATACCTATTATAGCGCCTCGTCCACAGTGAAAAAATCATTGATCAAGATTAAAATTCTTGGAAGGCCTAAATCATCAAAGGAAGAAACATTTGCAAGATAAGGGTCTTCAAGATGCTCTGATAGAATATTCAAAAGAAGCTTTATACATAAGGGGAGATGTGTCATTAGGAGTCCCATTTATGGGATTCAAGAAAGGATTATATACAGGTGAGAGAAGATGAAGCAAGAAAGGCTACACCAATTGAGGAGAACTATCAAATAAATCTGAGATGATAAAAGCATAATCAAGATGAGGTATGTATGCATAAAATTTTAAGTCATGTCATCATATATATTGGGTCATGGGAAAAGTTATAGAATCATGATCAAGAATAAAAGGATCTCTTTCGCCAACGATATGCTCGGAGGCATGTAATACAATGCAATAAAGATCAACATGAAGAAGTGCTCTCATAAGGAGTATAAGGTGGTTGACTAGTCAATCCAAGAAGAAGCAAATGAAGGAAGAGATCAAGCATGTGAAGAACATCGTGGTCACAAAGAATCACTATCTGACAAGATTCCTCAACATCTCTCGAAAGAAGGCATGGAAACTCTGACAAAGGAAGAAAAATATCAAAGGACACTTGACACCTATGAAGGTGTCAGAGATAGTAAGGTGCAGATAATCGATTCAACTCTACAAAGATGTCATGATGAAGAATAGATCCAACAAAAGAACCATTTGATGTTGAAGAAATATCATGATGAAGTCATGACGGGCTACTAAATCAAAGTATGGGAACAAGAAAGTACAACTAATCATCCATGTGATAAGTATTATGAAGGAGAGACAAGATGACAAAGGAGTAGCTAGATGACAAAAGGACCTGATATATATCAAGAAGGCCACCTTCCATGAAGGGAGAAATGACATGACAAACTAGGAGGGAAAGTGATCGATGGCTAGTACCCTACCAAGAAGAAGTTCAAACAAATACTTCATGACATCAAAGGAAAGAAGGAGATCAAGTAGTTGAATGACCCACAAAGAAGAAGTTGTTGATGAATGGACAATTCCCTAGCTAAGAGGGAGTTCTAACACGTTCCCAACTACAAAGGAGCTTGGGAAAGTTCCTTGTCAAAGGAAACTTGGGCATGTCTTCCGCAATCAAGAGGAAGAGATAGACATAACATTCTTGTCTTCAATTGGCAAGAAATAATGGGAGGATTGGGTAATCATCTGGGATCTGATGCTCTTTGAGGATGTGTAGGGCATCCAACAAAACAGTAGGAAAGAGGACCAATATTCTTTGAGGGCTAGGAACCAAAGACAAGAATTTTCCTAGAAGGTCATACTCAGTAAACACTTGGGTGGGTATGTACCTTGAGAGACAATGACTAAGGTGTTTATAAACCATTGGTCTCATCAACATTGTGCTCTGATCTTATGAGAGATAAAGCTGTTAGTCAAGGCCTTGCTATGAACAATGTTGGCTACTATGATGCTATAACATATGGATTTCCAATCCAGTTTCTCTTATGTGAATTATTCCAAATTGAAAAATAGCCAAACACCTTGTAATGATTTATGAATACCTCCCTAGTTAAGAGGGGGTGTTAAAGAAAGTGGAACTAGATTCAGTGTTCTTAAATGTGCCTTTGATATTTGTATTTATTAAAGAAAAGAATATATA
>APFE030674526.1:24526-48230 GCA_000404065.3 Pinus taeda | reverse complement strand
TGGAGTTGTCTATAATGCCATTTTTTGGAGATTCCGGTGACGGAATCTCGCATAAGAAATTGAGGCTAAATCTTGATTTGTTGCTGGTTTTTTAACTGTATATTTGGATTCAGCACCCTGAAAAACTCTAAGATTTTTTGATGGTGCAAAAACTAACTATCAAACTTGCCATTCGAATAAATTGCTGCCGGATTTTGACCAGAAAAACCCACCCAAAAAGCTTTAAAAAGTCGCATTATAAACAACTGCGATTTAATTTTTAAAAATATTTTTTAAACTGTCCAATCTGTTTCAGTTTTTTATAAGCTGAAAGATTCCAAACTATTCTTCATTTCAAAACTGATGTCAACAAAACCATTATGGTGGCATTCATGGGCGGTGAAATCATGGGTACCGTATCGTCAGTCTGGCAGAAAGCCACAGATGCAAAACGTTTTGAAAGTTTCTGGAACAGTGCATGAGTTATACAGAGTTTTGCGTATAAATTTGGATTGTCATATCCAACGGAACTGTCATGGGTAATTTCCTCGAGAGTTTCACAAGCTGAAGTGCAGAACATTGAACGCATGAAGTTCCTATCATCATCTTAAAAGAGAATAATTTATCGATTACCGTATTGTTTCGGGTGGAGGATCGTTGAGGTAAACCATCTTCTCTGACGCTTCTCAAAATAAAGTAGGATGGCGGCCAGGCCAGTGTACTCTGATTTACAAGGTATTATTGGGGAACGAGAGACCGACTCGACATCCCACTATCAAACAAAGTTGATGGGACCGATTGCAACGCTTGAATCGACTGACGCGAGATACCATTCTCATTCCAAATTCTGTCGGATTCAATGCAACACTGTGACGACCAAATAATTATGTAAATAAACTCTCTGTCTTTTTTTTTACCATTATAGGAAAAATGTAAAAACAGAGATTATTACTTCTTTATCATGGTGAAAACATTATGAATTCCAAGCTGGAACTGAATTAATTGAATTACCTATGGTAATCTTGATAAAGAAGTCATCGTTTAATTTCTGCTGAATGGATTTTCTTTAAACACATATGTATAAATATGTAAAGAAACAGTTATCAAGAAAGGGAGAATAAACCCTAACTGTTTTTCCCTATCCTTCCATAAAGAATGGGAAAAAGGGAGACCCGGGCTGTTAGGGAACAGGCGGGGAAAACGAGACAAAAAAAGAAAAACAGATAGCAGAAAGGAAAAAAAGAGGTGCTTGTGTCTGGTGATGACCAGAGAGCACAGGCGCAGAAAGTGCGCGACATTTGTTGAGGCAGTGGCTTGGCAAATGAGCTTGGGGGGAGATTAGTCTGTATCGACTAATCTCGTGGTTGGGTGGAAAACAAGCATTCAGGAGTGATTTCCTTAGAACAAAAAAACTTGACAACCTTCGAAGAACAGGTACGTATTGTTGTTATAATTTTAATTACAGAAGAATTGACAAGTTTTACAATAGTACATAACTGTGGTTGTTAATGAAATGTTGTTATCATGGAATCAATTTACTGACCAGAGTGTCCGAGTTAGATTTAGTGCACAGTCTGAGTGAGTAGGACGCTGGCGGTTAGTTGGCCAGACGCCTGAACCTTAGTATTTAGATAAGTAAAAGAAGGTTCATATATTCAGAACAGAATTACAAAGAAAATTATTAACTTAGTTAGTGAACAGGACATCGGGAAGTTTGGGTAGGCAGCTACCGTACCTGGTCTTCCCTCAGGTATAGACCATGATTATACGAATATTGTAATGTTAAATTAAAGAGGTTAGTATTCGGCATAAAATATGCAAGGAAACAAACTTTATAAAATAGCCAATAACATACCAGATTCGAGGCGAGAATGCTCCCTCAAATCCATCATGACAAGATAAACCTCTCAAGAATTTCACTGTAAATCCGATTTCATGCTTTATTATCACAACAGAAGTATTACATCGTACAGTGCTACAGTAATACGATTAAATGATTAAAATCCAATATGGGTTATCTCAGCTATTAGAACAGAATCGCCATGAAAAGAAGGTCGGCACCTTATAAGAACTTGAGAACAACTCATACAAATCCTAAGACATTTCATATAAAAACCATAACGGAATTGTTTACAATCAATTCGAAATATGGAAAACTCCTGAGGAACAAACGAAGATAAAATCATTTCAAATACAATCCAGAAAGTCATCGAACCAGTCATTTTAAAGGAGACTTATTTCAGGTTATATATAATACTCGAGACTAACAAAAATACACTTAACAGATGGCCGACCATAAGAGATTACAGACATCATTGTATATTTACACAGTAAATAAGCATGTATAAACCGAGAGGAGAATTTGTGGGTAATCATTCAGAATGATAATTTCTATTGCAAGAAAAGGTAGAAATAAACGGAAACCCTGAGAGCGAAACCCTCAAAGATTTAATCCTGTATACTTTTCCAGTAAAATAAAGTATGAAACATATAAACAGAAAAGTTCATGATTGCTCAGAGACGAGCTGCTCTCGGCATGCATTATACTGTTCTTAAATACAAAAGAAAACATTTGGATGAAATAACTAGTCTTCGTCTTTAACTGTTCAAGGAAGCCGAATCGAATTCCAGGAATTCGCGGCAATACCTCAACCTTTACAATAAGAAAACCTAAAAGTATTAAATTGACAAAAATAGCCTCATCTTCAGGAAGGAAAACCTAAGGGTGATAACCCATGGTTGGAAGCCGATAACAGTAACGGCCAGACCCTCTCATCGACAGAGAAGTCGAAGAATAAACAAACCATCCATGGAAACGCAACCCTGACCAGATAAAGGTAAAGTATTAAAACTTTTGGCATGGAAACGCAGTTACTTCTCTCTGAGGACGGACGGCTTACCTCATGAGGAGACATCGGGAGTAGCTTAAGGGATGCGCAGTCTCGCTACCTCACTAGGAGCCGATTCCTGTTTCCATCGCACCAAGCAAATTGATTAGAGAACAATTCATCAAAAGTTATTACCAGAAGAAATAACAAAGAAATATATTGTAACAGCACACGGTCACCTGATAAATGATGCGCGTATCAAAGACTGGTTCAGAAATTCATTGTTACCAAGTTGCAATTGCAGGTTGAGCGGCCGAAGCATCAGGCCAAGTTTCAGCGGCCGCGCGAATGGAATCCCTGGAGCAACCTCTCGGCGGAAGGAACAAATGGAAGCCCTAGCCGAGACAGGAGGAATAAAACCCCAATGAATATCAGGAAAGCGCGGGAATGAACCTCCGCCGTGGATCGCCATCGGCATCCCAAGGCCTGGACTAAACCCAAGGATAATCAATGCCAGAGCTACCCTCGCGATCCGTGGCAAGATCGATGGACAGCATCATCAGAAAAGGGCCACCTGGCGTAAATCAGATATACTTGGAACGCGGCTTTATATCTTCCGTATGATCAATTCCGAATAGTGTAAGAGTCGAATTAAATTCCATAGTCTAACATTGCAGATGAGAGGACGCGGGTTAATAAACACACATTAAACGTAGATCTCGTAATTAATATGACGCCAAGGGTTATGCCAAGACTTGGCTAAGGTAACGAATATATCCCATATACATAATAAATAAATTAAAAAAAAATTATTGTGGGGTATTTAATTATATTTTTGTTTATTCATATTGAGGGATATGACATATGGTATCAGAGCCCAGTTACAAAACTGAGGCCTTTGGGCAAGAATATATATAAATATACATATTTCCTTTTGTAGTACCTGAAATTTCCTTATCATTGTTTTATGTTGATAAGTACAGGATGAGGAGAACCGACAACACCACTCGACGACCGGTTATGCCTGGACTGGAAGGCAATCCGGAGTTATGGGTTCAACTTGGGGAGGAGGCCAGAACTACAAATCAGGCTATCCTAGAAACTGTACAAGAGTTGAAGAATGAAATGGCAAGACTGCGGGAAGACAATGCCAGGCTAACTATGGAACAGGAGAGGATATTGAAAAGCTTATTTGAACGACAGAATCAAGTACCTGTTAATCCTAGTATGGAACAGCAACGAATGTCGGAGGAACAGAATCACCCTATACCCCCTGGAGGTTCGGAGGAACAGGAGGAACGTTCTGACAATGTATATGAACAGCAAACTTCGAAGAGACAAAGGATGGAGCTGCAAGGGGAATTTCGCAAAATTAAACCCCCGCACTTTGACGGAGAACAGGAGGAAGCAGCTGAAGCATGGTTGATTAACATGAACAAATATTTTCAACTCTACGAGTATGATCACAATCTTAAGGCCCGATTGGCTATTTTCCAACTGCAAGGAAAGGCCACCTTATGGTGGGAGGAAGTGAAGATAGTCTAAGGAGTTACTGAACAAACCATCACGTGGGATAATTTTCAAAGATATTTTAAGGAGAGATATCTAACGGAGCGGTTCTACGATGAAAAGGCAAAAGAATTCCATGATCTGCGTCTGGGGCAGCAGACTATGGACGATTTCATCACTCGTTTCACTTCCCTGCTTCGTTACGTCCCATATATAAGGGAAGAAAAGGCAAAAGTACAACGATTTGTAAGTAGTTTACCACCCTACATGCGAGAAAGGATTGAATTTGACAATCCCAAATCAATGGATGAAGTGATTCGAAAGGCCAGAATTTGTTACCAGCAAAGCAGACAAAAGGGAGAAGTGGTTGGCAAGAAGTGGAGTGAAAAGAAGGGCTTTAAGCCAATGGGAATCAACAAAGGAAATCGCAATAGTGGAGGTAAAGGGAACAACAAAAGTTTCCACAACAGAATTCCAGACAGAACTGCAACCAAATTTAGGCCTAACAACGAAGCTAAAGGCAATGGACAGCAGATACGCTTGGACAGTGAAGGGGTCACCAGACCTCCGGTGTAATGCTGGGGCTATGGGGGACCCCACTACATCAAGAACTGTCCACAATGAAAAGGGACGGAACAGCTATCTCAGATTCAGGAAGCCTCAATAGTCGGTGAAGTGGGACGCAGTATACCAAGGATTAATGCAGCATTAGAAGACCGCCAGGCGGAATACCAGCCCACTATGGTCAAATTTGAAGGTAATATCTCAAACCTTACTGTATCTATTTTAATTGACCCTGGGGCTACACTGAGTTATGTAAGCCCAAAAGTAGTAGAACGTTGTAAATTACAATCCACTAAATTCAAGAATCCATGGCTGGTGCAATTAGCCACAGGGGCCAAAAGACGAGTGGGAGCTAAAATAAAGGACTGTTCCTTTACTATAGCCGGACAGCCAGTAATGACAGACTTAAATGTGCTTCCCCTTGGTTCCTATGATATTCTCATTGGAATGGATTGGCTGGAAAAGCACTGGTCTATAGTGGACTGTAAGACCAAGATTATTTATTTTAAAGACTCCCTGGGGAATAAAAAAGAGATGCAAGGGATTAAAAGACCGACACAAGTGCGACCAATAACAGCCAATCAACTTGCAAAATGTATTCGAAAAGGATGCCAAATCTATGCTGTTCAGGTGGGTTATGCGGATTCTAAAGATAAAACAGCCATCCTAAATAACATTCCTGTAATTCAGGAATTCACAGATGTATTTCCAGAAGAAATCCCTGGGCTGCCCCCAAAAAGGAACATAGATTTCACTATTGAATTGGTTCCCGGTGCAGCACCAGTATCTCGTGCACCATATAGAATGAGCGTACCCGAATTGACAGAATTGAAAATGCAACTGCAAGAATTGTTGGACAAAAATTACATACGTCCTAGTGTGTCTCCGTGGGGAGCCCCAGTGCTGTTTGTTAAGAAGAAGGATGGAACCTTCCGGATGTGCATCGATTACCGTCAATTAAATAAATTAACCATTAAGAATAAGTATCCTTTGCCGCGGATTGACGAATTATTTGATCAAGTGAAGGGTGCGACGGTATTTTCAAAAATTGACCTGCGATCTGGTTATCATCAGATCCGAATTAAGGAGGAGGACATCGCGAAAACAGCTTTTAGAACCAGATACGGCCACTATGAATTCGTGGTATTGCCTTTCGGCCTTACCAATGCCCCCGCAACTTTCATGTGTTTAATGAACAGCATTTTTCATCAATATTTGGATAGATTTGTACTGATATTTATTGATGATATACTGGTATATTCTCGCACTGTGGAGGAACATCAAGAACATCTCAGAAAGGTGCTACAGACCCTTCGGGAGCATCAACTATATGCAAAATTTAGTAAGTGTGACTTCTTCAAAGAAGAAATCCAATACTTGGGTCACGTGATTAGTAAGGAAGGAATTGCTGTTGATCCAGAGAAAATAAAGGCCATAATGGACTGGCCTGTACCAAAGGATGTGGCAGATATTCGATCCTTTATGGGTCTGGCTGGTTATTATAGAAGATTTGTAGAAGGATTTTCGAGGGTTGCATTCCCCATCACCTCATTGCAGAAAAAAGGGAAGGCATTTCAGTGGACCCAAAACTGCCAAAAGAGTTTTGAACAATTGAAGAATCTACTCACCACAGCTCCTATTTTAAGAATAGCTGATCCTGATAAAGATTACGTGGTATGTATAGATGCAAGCAAAGAAGGAGTCGGTGGAGTATTAATGCAAGAAGGTAGGGTAGTTGCCTACGAATCTCGAAAATTGAAGGAGCATGAATAGAAATATTCTTCTTATGATTTAGAATTGACCGCTATCATCCACGCCTTGAAAATGTGGAGACATTATCTGGTGGGCAGAAAATTTTTACTGCTCACTGATCACCATAGTTTGACCAATTATTTCAGTCAACCCACCTTAAACGCACGACAAGCACGATGGGTGGACTTTCTAAGCGGTTTTGACTTTGAGATAAAACATTTACAAGGAAAGGAAAACCGAGTAGCGGATGCTTTAAGCCGGAAAGTACAACAGTTGTATGAAGTCTTTGTTAGTAAGTGGAAGAACCCCATTTTGGAGATGGTTGAAGAAGCTTCAAGGCAGGATGTTAACTATCAACAGTTAAAACTGCAACTACAGCAATCTGCTGACTTGACAGACCAATCAGATTATAAGCTGGATAAAGATGGAATGATACATTTTAAACAAAGTCTATATATACCTAATCAAGATAAAATTAAAGATCTTATTATGGATGAATTCCATGTCAGTCATTATGCAGGGCATCCAGGATATCAGAAAATGATCACCGCCCTTCGAAAAGAGTATTTTTGGCCAGGAATGAAGAAGGACATTGCTGAGTATTTAGCACGATGCTTGGAATGTCAGCAAATTAAAGCTGAACACCAACACCCAGCAGGACTGTTACAACCTTTACCAATTCCAGAATGGAAGTGGGAAATTATTTCCATGGACTTCATCACAGGGTTACCTAAGACAAAAAAGGGCAATGATTCCATTATGGTGATAGTGGATAAACTAAGTAAGGCTGCACATTTCATACCGGTTCAATCCACGTACAGAGCTCCACAAATTGCTCACGTTTTTATGCAAAACGTGTTTAGACTTCATGGACTGCCGAAAGTGATAATTTCCGATCGCGATGTGAAATTCACATCAGCATTCTGGAGAACGCTGTTTGCTAATTTAGGAACTCAATTAAATTTCAGCACAGCATACCATCCCCAGACCGATGGACAAACTGAACGAGTTAATCAAGTGGTGGAAGACATGCTGCGGGCATTCGTGATGCAACAACCCACGTTGTGGGGAGAATATTTACATATGGTAGAATTCGCATATAATAATGGATATCACACCTCTACACAGATGAGCCCCTTTGAGGTTATGTACGGTCGAAAATGCCGAACACCTACTAATTGGGGAGGACCCGAAGATAAACTGAACTTGGGGCCTGAGATGCTTAAAGAAATGGAAGAAATGGTGAAAAAGGTGCGTGCGAATTTGAAGGCTGCTCAAGACAGGCAGAAAAATTTCGCTGATCGAAAGATAAGATTTAAGGAATATCAGGTTGGTGATCATGTGTATATCAGAATCCAAACAAAGAGGAGTACCTTACAATGGAGCGGATGTGCCAAATTGGCACCCCGATATTGTGGACCCTTCCAAATCCTGGCAAGGATTGGCCCAGTGGCATATCAGCTCGCTTTGCCAAGCCACATTTGAGTCCACAACGTATTCCATGTTTCAATACTCAAGAAATATGTTTATGATCCTAGGCATGTTATTCAATGGCGAGATATCCAGGTAATAGCTAATGCTGTAGAAAAACTATGGCAATTGTTATTAGAAGGGAAACTAATTCAAAATCGTGCAATGCAGGTCGAACCGGAAGGAGAAGTTCTGGTCGAACCTCTGAACATCCTCGACCGGAGAGAAGTGCAGCTGCGGAAACGAGCTATTACCCAAGTTAAAGTCCAGTGGCGACACTATGGACCCGAAGAAGCTACTTGGGAGGACGAAGAACTGATGAGGAGATCTTATCCAGCATTGTTCGTGGCTGGAAGACACCGGGACGGTGTCCAATCTCAGGGGGAGGAGATGTGACGACCAAATAATTATGTAAATAAACTCTCTGTCTTTTTTTTTACCATTATAGGAAAAATGTAAAAACAGAGATTATTACTTCTTTATCATGGTGAAAACATTATGAATTCCAAGCTGGAACTGAATTAATTGAATTACCTATGGTAATCTTGATAAGGAAGTCATCGTTTAATTTATGCTGAATGGATTTTCTTTAAACACATATGTATAAATATGTAAAGAAACAGTTATCAAGAAAGGGAGAATAAACCCTAGCTGTTTTTCCCTATCCTTCCATAAAGAATGGGAAAAAGGGAGACCCGGGCTGTTAGGGAATAGGCGGGGAAAACAAGACAAAAAAAGAAAAACAGATAGCAGAAAGGAAAAAGAGAGGTGCTTGTGTCTGGTGATGACCAGAGAGCACAGGCGCAGAAAGTGCGCGACATTTGTTGAGGCAGTGGCCTGGCAAATGAGCTTGGGGGGAGATTAGTCTGTATCGACTAATCTCGTGGTTGGGTGGAAAACAAGCATTCAGGAGTGATTTCTTTAGAACAGAAAAACTTGACAACCTTCGAAGAACAGGTATGTATTGTTGTTATAATTTTAATTACAGAAGAATTGACAAGTTTTACAATAGTACATAACTGTGGTTGTTAATGAAATGTTGTTATCATGGAATCAATTTACTGACCAGAGTGTCCGAGTTAGATTTAGTGCACAGTCTGAGTGAGTAGGACGCTGGCGGTTAGTTGGCCAGACGCCTGAACCTTAGTATTTAGATAAGTAAAAGAAGGTTCATATATTCAGAACAGAATTACAAAGAAAATTATTAACTTAGTTAGTGAACAGGACATCGGGAAGTTTGGGTAGGCAGCTGCCGTACCTGGTCTTCCCTCAGGTATAGACCATGATTATACGAATATTGTAATGTTAAATTAAAGAGGTTAGTATTCTACATAAAATATGCAAGGAAACAAACTTTATAAAATAGCTAATAACATACCAGATTCGAGGCGAGAATGCTCCCTCAAATCCATCATGACAAGATAAACCTCTCAAGAATTTCACTGTAAATCCGATTTCATGCTTTATTATCACAACAGAAGTATTACATCGTACAGTGCTACAGTAATACGATTAAATGATTAAAATCCAATATGGGTTATCTCAGCTATTAGAACAGAATCGCCATGAAAAGAAGGTCGGCACCTTATATGAACTTGAGAACAACTCATACAAATCCTAAGACATTTCATATAAAAACCATAACGGAATTGTTTACAATCAATTCGAAATATGGAAAACTCCTGAGGAACAAACGAAGATAAAATCATTTCGAATACAATCCAGAAAGTCATCGAACCAGTCATTTTAAAGGAGACTTATTTCAGGTTATATATAATACTCGAGACTAACAAAAATACACTTAACAGATGGCCGACCATAAGAGATTACAGACATCATTGTATATTTACACAGTAAATAAGCATGTATAAACCGAGAGGAGAATTTGTGGGTAATCATTCAGAATGATAATTTCTATTGCAAGAAAAGGTAGAAATAAACGGAAACCCTGAGAGCGAAACCCTCAAAGATTTAATCCTGTATACTTTTCCAGTAAAATAAAGTATGAAACATATAAACAGAAAAGTTCATGATTGCTCAGAGACGAGCTGCTCTCGGCATGCATTATACTGTTCTTAAATACAAAAGAAAACATTTGGATGAAATAACTAGTCTTCGTCTTTAACTGTTCAAGGAAGCCGAATCGAATTCCAGGAATTCGCGGCAATACCTCAACCTTTACAATAAGAAAACCTAAAAGTATTAAATTGACAAAAATAGCCTCATCTTCAGGAAGGAAAACCTAAGGGTGATAACCCATGGTTGGAAGCCGATAACAGTAACGGCCAGACCCTCTCATCGACAGAGAAGTCGAAGAATAAACAAACCATCCATGGAAACGCAACCCTGACCAGATAAAGGTAAAGTATTAAAACTTTTGGCATGGAAACGCAGTTACTTCTCTCTGAGGACGGAGGGCTTACCTCATGAGGAGACATCGGGAGTAGCTTAAGGGATGCGCAGTCTCGCTACCTCACCAGGAGCCGATTCCTGTTTCCATCGCACCAAGCAAATTGATTAGAGAACAATTCATCAAAAGTTATTACCAGAAGAAATAACAAAGAAATATATTGTAACAGCACACGGTCACCTGATAAATGATGCGCGTATCAAAGACTGGTTCAGAAATTCATTGTTACCAAGTTGCAATTGCAGGTTGAGCGGCCGAAGCATCAGGCCAAGTTTCAGCGGCCGCGCGAATGGAATCCCTGGAGCAACCTCTCGGCGGAAGGAACAAATGGAAGCCCTAGCCGAGATAGGAGGAATAAAACCCCAATGAATATCAGGAAAGCGCGGGAATGAACCTCCGCCGTGGATCGCCATCGGCATCCCGAGGCCTGGACTAAACCCAAGGATAATCAATGCCAGAGCTACCCTCGCGATCCGTGGCAAGATCGATGGACAACATCATCAGAAAAGGGCCACCTGGCGTAAATCAGATACACTTGGAACGCGGCTTTATATCTTCCGTATGATCAATTCCGAATAGTGTAAGAGTCGAATTAAATTCCACAGTCTAACATTGCAGATGAGAGGACGCGGGTTAATAAACACACATTAAACGTAGATCTCGTAATTAATATGACGCCAAGGGTTATGCCAAGACTTGGCTAAGGTAACGAATATATCCCATATACATAATAAATAAATTAAAAAAAAATTATTGTGGGGTATTTAATTATATTTTTGTTTATTCATATTGAGGGATATGACAAACACCCATAAAATTTGAATTCGTAAAAGGTTGATTTTGTGATATCTGCATTAATAACAAAGAGAAAGGTAACGAGTTTGGTTATATATATAAAAGGTTACAGAAATATTTAGCACTATCAATTCATGATAAGTATCACCATATATATTAAAATTAACCAAATTATATATTTATTTTAAACTGTTATTATTAGTTATAAATGTGACATTATTCACTTGTAATATACTGCATAAAGGTTGTTTTTGTTTTTTCAGCTTTTTAACATTGTCTCACATTATTAACTTATAATGGCAATTTTCATTAGTAAATAAGAAATTTACTAATAAAAGTTAGGGTCATCCCCTCTCAACTCATAACATTAATCATTGAATTCATGAACGTGGGCGAAAGTAATTTTAGCTCATGCATAGGTATGTAACACTTTTAGCTGTAACACCTTTGGCTTACACCCGCGGAGCATATGTATAAAGATTCAAGCAGAGTATGACTATACTCGTACAAGATATGATGCTCGAACAACATACGATGATATGAACTAAAAGAGAATACTTCATCATCATCTAAAAGACAATACTTCATCGATGAGCATTTTGTTTGGGGTGGATGATTGTATGGTGGAATCACTTTGTCTTGACACTTCTTTTAGGACTAACTTGAAGACGAAATGATTCTCAAAATAAAGTTGGATGGCGGACATGCTGGTGTACTCTCATTGCAATGTATTGCTAGCGAATGAAATGGGCAATGCCTACCGACACGACATACCACTATCAAACCAAGTCGATGGGACCAATTGCAATACTTAAATCGACTGACACGAGATACCAATCTCAATCCAAACTCTGTCAGGCTCAATGCAACCCTAGGTAATCTCTATTTGTATTAATAATGAGGAAAATGATAAGGAATTTGGTAGGGTTCTCTCCGGTCTAATATATAGGAGATGTTGCAATGTGTTAATATATAGGAGATGTCGCAATGTGTTGTTATATAAATATTTTGAATATTTCAAAAATAAAATATTGTTATTTTGAAATAAAAAATTATGATATTATTTTTTAATCAATTTTTGTTGGATAGTTAAAATTAGTAATAAAAATAGAAATAAGTCTTTATTAAAATAAAAATTTTAAGATATCATTTTTGTTGGCTGGTTAATGTAAATTTGACTCGGTCAAGTTACTAGTGGTTTTTGAGCTCCTACCTTGTGAGAGTCTATGGTATTGTCCATGGTATTTATGTGGAATATAACTTATTTATAGGGGATATTAAACTAACTTAGATCCATCTTAACTCTTGATCTACCAAGTGTCAAAAGAGATCAAATCTCTTAAGATTCTAAGAGATTTGATTTATCTAGACTCTTGGTAGATAATGGGTCTACACTCATATTTAATGGATATATATATAATGGGTAATGGGTGATAAATGTTTAGAGGTATCAATAATGGTAAGTATCAAAACGAGAACTCATAATACATTTTATATCGTTAAAATAAAATATCATGAAATTAACTAAATAATAAGTTTATTTTAAATTATTGTTATTATTATTATTATTAATTATTATACAAAAAAATTAATATATGAGTTAAACATATACATATTTGGGTGATAATGTTTTTAATCATGGAGATTCACTTCATTTTACCTTGGAAATACATTATTTATTATGCCTATAGGCATGTCTACTTTGGAGTAGGACTTCCAAAATTTTAAGTTAATAGTACAATTTAACCTCTATAAAATATTATAGGATATTCTTAATAATATTCATATATAAAATGTTTACATTGATCTCAAATGCAGTTATGCCATTTCCATCATTTTAATTTAATTTATTAATTAAAAAAATATGACATGAACATATCATATGAAATGAGTTATAGAGTTTTTGGGGCATGTGGTATTGATAATCCATGATATTGGCTCATAATATTGTAACATTATTTATAGGTTTAAAATCTCCATGATTTATTGGGGTGGATCTCTTATGGTTAAGAATCTTGTTACATGTTTTTTCAAATGTGTATATGTTTAATTCATGTATAATTATTTTCATAATTAATTGAAATAAAACTATAATTTAGTTAACTTGTATTGTTTATGTCAAATGTATAATGAAGTAAGTGTTTTGATGTTTATCATGGATTGATGCTCATAGATATTTACCAATCATTTAATCTATATGGTTGCTACATTTTTGAAAATTAATTATTGGAGAAAATTAACTAAAAAGGAATATCTAATTTGGAGATAAATCTTAAGCCTTGATACGTAATTACTACTATGAATACAAACATCTACCTAAAAATCAATGATAATTAAATTAAAATTCTAGAAGGCTTATTGTGGAATAGATACAACAAAGAAATTGAATTTGGAAACATAGTACTCAGAAATATACACAAAATAATTTTTGTTATTGCACTATTGCATCCAATTACAATATAATTATATAGTTGGTATTAGATCCAACTAATTCTAATGTTAGAGGTAATTCATGCTTCTTGACCTCTCGAAGGACATTCTCGATACTTAAACCACTCTATGGACTAACTTACAACTATCAAAATGCATTGAACTATAATTTTGATAGTTACATATGTAAGTTGTCTCGGTATTGACTATATTCAACACTTAATTATACAATTGACATTTATTTACTTACACACTTAAATGCTCACAAAAATAACATGTAACTAATTCTCTTGAATCATCGAAGAATAACAAGACCCATCAGCATATAACAGACTCATATAATCAAATTAGCGATATGGTCTCCTCTTAATCTAGGTGGATATTGGTGGCGACCTGCCCATTCCACTTAGACCCCCTAGTCAGTCTCATATGTTTCCTTAATTATAGCTTAGTTTACTATTTTTGGTAGTTTTTTGGGTCTTGAACTTCCATAGCCATTTTGAGACCCTAAACAATGTTTTTTTAGAAAAATTCCTACAACGACTTCTATGGAAATTGCATCAAAAGTTGTATTCCTTAGAGAGATATATCCTACGAGGTATCATACGCATCAAACGAACATAATATGACCAATTTACAGCCCCGGGAAGGGTTTTCCCTTATTGTTCAATAATGAAAAGGCCCTTTAGCCTCATTGTAACTCAGCTCAAAGGCATGTAGCCACCACATCTCTTCTCAGAGATAAGCTACCATCGCTTGAGCTATCTTATTTCCGTTTTGTTTGTAAGCATATTTCTATATTTTTCTATTAATGAAATTAAGTGTCTTTCTGCCGCATATCCGTGTTTATGATTGTATCTATAAATTGTTTCATTTTTTTTTAAGTTCGGATCAATGGTATTAGAGTAGTCTAGTCTCTCTTTGTTTTTCTTTACATGTCCCAAACGAAGTCAAGGTATAAGGAGTTAAGGCTTGATCTAGTTAAACCATTGAAGGATCAACCTCGCAAAACTAGATGACCTCCCATGGCAGAAGAAAATAAAGATGAGGGGGCAGGATATCCTTTCAAAATGTTGCTCAAAGAAGCTCTCGAGCGACAGAGAGATGCGATGATGGATAACTTTTCTCAAATCTTTCAATGGCTACCCATAGGTGATGCATCTTCATCCAACAACCACTATAGAGGCAACACTCCTTTTAAGGTACAAGTTAACTTCAATATTCCCATATTTGAAAGCCTTATAGATGGAGACGTCATAAATAAATGGTTAAATCTATTGGAAGGATTTTTTCTAGTTCATGACTTTTCCAATCAAGAAAATATGACCTTTGCATTTCTCAAAGACGCTCCACATGTCAAGGACTAGTGGGAAGCCTACTGCAAAGAAAAGGATGAGAGTGAACCCTCATTGTTTTCAACTGTACCCACTTGGAATTCTTTTCGAGATGCTATCGAGGAACATTATTAACCTTTCTGGAGCTATGAAGATAAACACATAAAGTGGACCATGCTATGGTAGGGAAGGGACCAAGATGTGTTGAATTTCACAAATAATTTCCATACCCTCCACATGAATTTGGGTATCAAGGATACTAAACGGAATTTGGTGCCCAAGTACCGTGACTGTCTACACAAGTACATTGAGGATGAGATGGAGTTCCTAGACATTTCTTCACTTGACACGGTGTATCAGTACGTTATAAAGATTGAGTAGAAGTTTAAATAGTGAAGTGGGACTTTGGATCTGTGAATCTGAAGTAAGGAGAAGGCACCCCAAAACCACAAAACAAGGGACCAAGCCAAGGTGGGGCTACGCAAGACAACCCATCGAAGCCACAAGTAAAGAAAAACACCATGAAGATGAAGAAGGGCATGGAAAAATGGTGAGAGTTCCATAAGAGCTCCATGCACAATACAAGTGAGTTTTGAGCCAAGCAGTCACTAGTGGACGAGATGAAGGCTTCCGAATCAGATGCAGGTTCCGACTCTGAATCAGAACTCGATAAGGGGATTTACAAAGGGAAGAAGATCATTGATGTAGAGCCTAGTGCCATTATGGCCACCACAAAGATATAGAAAATTGAGCCTGAAGATCCAAAAGAGGGGGAATGCCTCTTCCACTCACAAATGTGGGTGAAGTGTTCTTCGCTAAAATTCATTATCTACAGCGGGAGCCAAAATAACCTCTCTTCAGCAGAAGCCATGAAGCGGCTTGGCCTAAAAACTACAACACATCCACAATCATACATCATCAGGTGGCCTCACCAAGGACAATATCTTCACGTCAACCAACAATCTCACCTTCCTTATAGCATCAAGCCCTTCAGGCATGAGGTAATGTGTGACGTTGCTCCTCTTGAATTTTATGATGTATTGCTACGACAACCATACTTGTGGAAGGAACATGTTGTATATGAGTCTAGACCACGCTCTGTGATTATTACTTTGGATAATAAGTTGTACAGGATATTGGAGGTAGCACCGCCAAACGCCATCTCTTTCATCATTGCAAAGCAATGCAGTAAGATCATTTCACATACCACGAAATTTGTTTTCCTTATGACTCGCCACCCAGGCAAGAAGAAGGTTGTGGCCACGTATTTGAGGCAAGGCTCCTTCACATAACAATAATAGATGGACAAGGTCGTTGAGGAGTACAGGGACATTTTCACCTCACCCACAAGGGAAGTTATGCACTATCACGTCAAGCACTCCATCAATTTGACCCTGGGTGCGCAACTTCCCAATGGATTGATCTATCGATGCCCTGTTATGGAGAACGATTAGATCAAGAGGTAGATTCATGAAATACTATAGAAATGGCACATAAGGACAAGTTCATTGCCCTGTGGGAGATCGATTGTACTAGTACAGAAGAAGGATGGTACTTGGAGGCTCTGTATTGACTATCGGGCACTGAAAAATATCACTGTCCAAAATAGGTATCTAATCTTGCGAATTGATGACCTTTTCGACCATCTCAATGGGGCCAAATATTTTAGCAAGATTGACTTGAAGTCCGATTATCACCAGGTGCCTATCGGATCCCCTGATTTGTGGAAGTCTTCCTTCAAATTTAAGGAGGGCCTTTTTGAATGGTTGGTCATACCATTTGGATTGATGAACATCCCTGCAACCTTCATGAGATTGATAGATGACATCTTTCATCCCTTCACCAATAAATTTGATGTGGTGTATTTAGATGACATCTTGATTTTCAACCAGATTTAGGAAGAGCATCTCCACCATATTCGATACATCCTTCAAATGTTTTGATAGCACAAGTTGTGTGCTAACTTGGAGTAATAAAAATTTGACCTGACCTATGTTCAATGTCTAGGGTACATCATTGATGAGAAGGGTGTACATGCAGACCCATCCAAGATACAAGTCATTCGAGATTGGTCAGTGCCAACCACTCTAATAGTCCTTCGCAGATTGTTGGGTCTTACCAATTGCTAACATAGGTTCGTGTTGGGGTTCTCTCATATCACTTAGCCTTTAAATCAAGTCACCAAGGGCGGAGTGAAATATAAGTTCTTTTCGTCGAAAACCCAACAACGAGCATTCTTTGAGTTGAAGAATCACCTATGTTCTGCACCAGTGCTCAAATTACCAAACCCGCAACAACCATTTGAGATTGAGACAGATGCCTCCAACTATGCTATTGGTGTAGTTCTTACTCAACATGGGAATCTAATGGCTTACCAAAGTGAGACACTTTCAAACACAGTCCGAAAGTACCCCACTTACGACAAATAAATGTATTCCATTGTGCAGGCTTGTCGTCAATGGAATCATTACATTATGGGGAAGGAAATGGTCATCCACAGAGACCACCAACCTTTACAGTTCATATAGACACAAGGGAAGTTGCAGAACATCGCCATTAGAAATGGTCCACCTATCTGCAATAGTTCCAATTGAACATTAAGAATAAGAAAATCAGCAACAATAATGTCATTGACTGCCTTAGACGACCACCAGTCATGGCACTAATCACTGTGCTTGACACCTGTGGGTATGAGACATTGGGGTGGTTGCGTCTTTACAAGAGCGGTCCAGAATTTGACAACATATACCAAACACTCTCAGAAGGGAAGAAAGTTCCAAATTTTCACCTTCGGGATGCATTGTTATGCCAGTTGGGAAGCATTCCCCCACTTGTTGTTTTCTTTCCATATGGGGCCACAAGAGAGCTTAGTCATTAATCTAGCCCTGCAACACCCATTTTTTCTCTACACCAAGAGAACTTCTCATAGCTCATAGATTTTATCAATGCATATGCAATATTCTTCAAAGTGTCCACCTTTACCAGCAACACCTTTTTGTCTTCTATCATATCCCTCACAAAGTGATACTAAACATCAATGTGCTTTGACTTTGAATGATATGTAGGGTTCTTTGCCAAGAAAATTGCACTTTGGCTATCACAATCTATCCTTATAGCTCCCTCTACTAACCTCATACTTGAACACAATCTCTACAACCAAAATGCTTCCTTGCTTGCGTGAGTGGCTACCATGTTTTCTGCCTCTATAGTTGATAGTGCCACTATAGATTTTTTCTTAATCATCCAACTGACTACGCCTCAAAATAGGTTAAACACATACTCACTTGTAGATCTTCTTTGATCCAGATCTCCAACCCAGTCTGCATCAACAGAGCCACGAATATCCAACACTCTGTCTAATAATGTTTGATCTAGACTTAAACAAGAACGCAACAAATTACAGAGATAACCATAAACACAAATATGCAATGGAAATAATACTTCATTTCATTAATGTAAAATACTGAAATATGCTTACAAACAGCAATGGAAATAAACCAACTAGGGTGATGATAGCTTATCTCTGAGAAGAGATGTGGTGGCTACATGCCTGTAGAGCGAAAACTAGGGTCTCTCACACCACCAATTATTCCACATTATTATGTCAATCCGGGATCGCTTTGTTCTTTCAAGGAGTAACTCAATCCGAGGCTGTTTTGCCCAAGTAATGCTCGGTAGTATAGCGCTCTAATGAATTGAAAGGAAACAAACACTAAACTATAACTGAATCAACTCAAAGATAAAATCACACAAATCAATTTGATCAGTCAAGGGTACGGAACCAATAACCCTTCCCTTTAGAAACTGATAAAGAAAGAAACCAAAGCATGGGCTTATAGATCTGGGAGTCAGGCAACGTCTTGCTGGGCTCACAACAGTCTTAGGCCTGCTATCACGCGAAAGCAACAAAGGCAGATAAGTGAAAGTAAATGGAACAGCAATTATGAAATGGAACAGCAGGAATTAAATGGAACAGCATAAGTAAATGGAACAGCAGTAATCGAATGAACAACATAAGTAAATGGAACAGCAAACAGGAAACGTCAATCAAATGGAACAGCAAGCTCAATAGGAACAGCAAACAGGAAACGTTAATCTAATGGAACAACAAACTCAATTGGAACAGCAAACGCAATGGAACAGCAAACTTAAATGAATGCACACATTCTAAGCTATTACAACAATCCGAGAGTAATGTATGATGTGACTATTTCTGAACAAAGTGATATTGTCTTCAAATCTCGCAAACACTTATTTTATATGAATCCAATGATGATACTAGTCATACTAATACCGGGATGCAATTCAAATAGATTCACTTTATATAACACAGAGACATGAGTTAGGAAACTTATTCAGATTCAGAGATTAACTGAGAAGCATAGTCTATCATGTGAAAGATATATCAGATTGCTGAAACAAAGGAAATAATCAAACCACACCAATCACCGTATGATACAACAGCGAGTGACCGTCGGAGCTGGGCCCTTGGCTACCAATGGTACACCGCTTGAAGCTACCTCAGATACAGAAACGAAGTGAACACAAAGTCCTTTATATTGATTGCATTAACGAAGGTACACAAACTCAGGTCTCAGCAAAACTTAATGCTCAAAGCTTGTTCTGAATCATGTAATTACAATAATTGATCTCCCACGCTCAATGGCGTGGTATATTTATATAACAGAAATGACGGAGATATCTAGATACAAAAGATAAGCTAAAGCAGCGATCCCTCAGGATCAGAGATCCTGAGGGATTCGCTAATCGTTCAGTTCTTCTCATTCCTTTCTTGCGCTCTCCGTATTGGCGTCCACGTTCTTTTCCTGGATCATTCGGCTCTAATTTTACTTGATCGCGTCCGCATCCGGTTCCCTAGCGAGGGGACAGCAGTTGCTTTCCCTTTGCTTCTTGTTTCTGCTCGATGATCCCCTGTTTCCGCGTCCTTCTGCATCGAAAACATCGATTATTGGTGATTGAGCTTCGTTTGTCCATTTTCACACAATTTATCACAACCCTTTTATTTTTTTGACTTAAAATGCAGAAAAGGTTAGGAAACTTATTAGAAAACCACTAGATTACTATATAAAAAGCATACCTTTCAAGCGCTCCACAAAAATCTCCCAAAAAATTGTTTGGATTCCATATTGGATCATGGTGTAGAAAATTGTTTCCGGTACAACTCACATAATAGGTTCTTCTTCTCATTAGTGATAACATAATAAGGTTCTAGGAAGGTGTTTGGAGAAGTGAGTTTACATGGCTTTGTAGCCATGATGGCTTTCATCTAAAACATGAGGTGTCTCTCATCCAAATACATACTATAGGTAAGAAAAGGGTAGAAAATTATTTCAGTGAAAATAAAAAATAATATTGAAATTTTTTTATTATACCACGGTATATCATATTCAATTTTTTATTGACTTGCTATTAGTTTTTCTTTGATAAAAAAATTTAAATTCTATCCAAAAGTTTAGTTATTTAAAAATAAATTTTATATTTTTAATAAATTTATTTCTATTTATCTCAAATATGATTGGTGAAATCTCTTGTCCTCATGTCTTACTTATTTATTGAAGTTATAATTTAATAATAAGTATTTGTAAATTGGGCATGGGTGAACTCTATTCCTGTCCCTTAGATAGGAGTGACTGCAAATTGAATGGACCTTATGATCTATTCTTTTGTTGCTTGGACTTGTCAAACATCATATTTTTTTGTTTACATAGTCTTCTCCTCCAAAGTAAATGGTGATCTCATAATCTAGATGTACCTTGATTTAATTCATTTTCATTTCATGCATGTGTCCTTTCTTTATAAATTATGTAATATAAATTATGTAAATTATGCATTTGAAAATTTTTGTAAATTATGTTTTATGCATGCTATGTTGTATAGATGTAAAATGTAAAATTATGCTACCATTTTGAAATATTTTTATCATATTGGATTCAGTTTAAAAGGTAAATAAATTATAATCTTTAACAAACATGCTTAGATTTCTAGGAATGCTATTTTATGAGTTCAAACTTTCATATTGCTTTATGGAAAATATTACATGTATATAAATTCAATATTAATTAACCCAATAACAATAGTCAATGGAAGATAAACCCTAGAGACAAAATGTGTTAATTACAGGTTATAATTTCTCATATATCTAATTAGAAATTTATAATTTGATCATAATTTTACCCTAAATTTTGATTTATTCATAATTCCATCTTATCTAAAAATTTATTTTATTTTATTTTTTTAATATTTTTTAAATATGAGTTTCCAGTAAAACAATGAAATGCTTAGTTACACATAACCTTGCAGTACAACAATTTTAGTGAATTTAATGATTAGATCATGTGATGTGTAATGCCCATACCCCGCTCATTTGAATTTTTTCCATTATGTGATCCTTTCTTGTTTGTTAGTATTCAATAAAAATTGTTTCGGGAAGAAAAAAGCAGGAAATTATATTATCAGATAAAAATATACATGATAGTTCACATCATATCGACATTCCAGGAATGTATGAGAGCATAATGCTACCCAATCCCAATAAAAAGGACATGTAACGCTATATAAGTTCATAGGCCATATGCCTAGAAGCAATGATCAAAGCATCTGAAACGCAATGATATATTTAGAACCTTGGAACCACATGACAAAACATACTATCATATCATGCAATCTTGGAAATTTCGTCCCATGGCTTTGGGCATCTATATAGCTAGCAAAAATACATATACACAAAAATTTAAACAAAAGAGAGGAAAGCGCAAAGAGAATTATCCAGGAAATGGGAAGTTGCCCATATCAAAAATATTATGTTCCCATGTAATCTCCAAGTATCATTTGTCGATCAACCCTTGTAATCCCTTTTTGGATAGTCTAACTACTTCCTTGTTTTGGTTCCTACCAATATGCTGGATTGTGGAGCATCCATGGAGTTGCTAAAGTAGATCAATCCACTCCAGTCAGCCCTGTAACATGGGATTGTTTATGGAGGCTTTCCCCAAGACCTGATCAACAATGATATTTGAATCTCCATATATATGTTAGTGGGGGTTATCAATAAAATTGTTGAACCATAAGAGTCCTCATAGGTGTTTCCGGGAAAACTAGTGTCTATTCAGATATGCTAGTCCCACTAAGATGGGTAGCTATCTTAGAAACAAAAAATTCAAAGTAACTTGTGTTTTCCTTTATGGGGGATAGATGAGAGAGATGCAGAGAGCACCAACCTTAGTCTTTCGCTTGGCTCCTTGCTTGTTTCCTCTCTCCTTTGATAGAGCTTCGCCACTCCTTTTTCACTTGTCCCGCTTCAAAGAACAACTGTAGAGTTAAAGCAGCGAAATACCATCAATGCATAGAGATATATGATACCATAAACAATGTAGAATCAAATGTACATTAACCATGCAAATGCATACACAAATACAAGATTCTGAAATAAGCAAGCATATGGAGGAAAACTCAATTAGATTTATTGATAGTAGAAGTAGAAGAGAGGATTACAACCCAGCTGTCTGATCCAGCACCATCCTCCCAGCATGAAAGCCCTCTTCACCTCATGAAAAGCTAGATCACCCAACAATACAATGCTTCACAGAGAAACCAACAACACTCTTACAAAATACAAAATCCACCTCTAGTCTCTCTAGGATGAGGGAATCCAGTATATATAATAATAATATATATATATATATAATATATATATATATATATATATATATATATATAATATATTTGCAGGGGGTTAGTCAGCTTCTGGTTTTTTATTATTGTCATTTCACTGATAGTTCTTGGTTCCACTTGGAGATTTCATGATCTCTTACTCATCCCTGGGCGAATTCAGAGAGGCAAGTGTCATATGAGCAGTTTCTAGAAGATTCTCTGACTTTCCACCTAGCAAACTGCCTCTACCATTTGTCTGCTCTCACTCATCACACCCTAGAGAAGGGTTTCTCAGTATGCATCGCACCCCTTGTGTGTAAGAGGTGAGATGCATTGCACCTTCAGCATGGAGCAATCTGTATGGTCCAGTTTTTACTAGTTCTGAGTAGTTTTTCAGGGAGAACTTCTGGTAAATGATGTAATCAGTTGACCTTGATCCTTTAGGGTTTGAAACAACACTTTTAAGGGTTTGAGAGCCCTTGGTTTATCGACATATGTGATTGGGATTGCAGTGCCCAAATATGTCTATAACAGTTGCCCCCTAAAGCATGAGGTCATAAATCTTCTGATGTTGGGTGAAATGCTTTATCATGAGGATCCGAGGATTTTCGAATTGGAAGGTGACCTGTAATAATATACAATACAATAGATTATCTTCATAATATTTTTCATGATCTAGCTGAGGCAGGCATTCCCATGCTCAACTTTATAAATTCATTTTCATGTACATACGACAGACAACCGTCTGTGTGGTAGACTGATGATTCTGGTAGAGCCATCATCCTTAGCTTGGATGATTATCTGTGCAGCTATGGAGTACATTTGATGTCTTTATTTTCCTGTATATATCGCAGCCTAGATGGATGAAACTAGATCCGGGGTCTTCAAACTCGTTTAATCTTCACCCGATGTACAAGTCGATCCATGTGAAAAGATGTTTTGAAGTTGAACATGGAAAGACA
>APFE030674526.1:1896-12634 GCA_000404065.3 Pinus taeda | reverse complement strand
AATTTATGGTTCCTCCACTTGCAACCATCACTTGACACTCTGGTGTTGGATATAGGAAGAAATTCAATTCCTTGGTTATCTTACAATGAATAAAATTATGGGTACTTCCTGAATCAATCAAAACTATTACCTTTTTCTTCTTGATATGCCCTTCTATCTTGATAGTTTGAGGAGTGGTAATTCCAGCCGATACATTACAAGATATGGTCAGATTCATTTCTTCTTTTTCTAGGGTTTTTTCCTAGTGTATATCCTCTTCTTTTTACTTTTCTTGTTCCTTTTCTTCTTCCTCTTCACAATCTATGTAAAATAATTTATTCAAGGCACACTTATGACCTATAGTGTGTTTTCTATCACAACTATAACAAAGCCCTTTTACTCTTTTTTCTTCCAATTGTTGTGTTGTTAACCTTGTAGGTTGTGGATGGCTAGGGCCAGCAACACTTCCATCTTTATGATTGTGAGTGGTAGGCTTCCTTGTTGCCATAATTTTGCTTTCCATTTTTCTTTCCAACTTGAATGCCTTCTCTAGTGAATCTGGTTCCCAAAGGCAAACCTCATGTTGGATGTTATCTTTTAAATTCCCTATAAGCACATTAATCCTATTCTCCTCTGGAATATCTTTCACCCTTATATTCAATTTTTGGAATTCCTCAATGTGCTCCATCATTGAACCCTTTTGTTTGAGATTTATCAATTGGTTAAAAAAAGTGTTTCTTTTTGTATCCTCATAATGTGCTATCATTTCATCCGTAAAAATAGCCCAAGTGATAATTTGCTTACGAGAGCAAAGCCATCGATACCATACAAACTGATTTGGTTCCAAATATAAAGTTTCAATGCGTGCCTTTTGTGTGTTTTGCACATTATGGAGATCAAAAAGTTGCTCCATCTATATTATCCATGTTCCAGGATCCTTTCCATCAAACTTCCTCATATCGATCTTTGGAACATGGTGGTTCTTCGATCCAACATTAGAGTCTATGAAATCATGATTAACATTTATTTTGTTCTCATCATGAGTTTCCTTTACTACCCTCTCACCATTAGTAAGCATTTCTTGTAGAAACTTTGTCAAATCTATCTTCAAATATTCCATGCCTTTCTTTAAATCATCCATCTTAGCTCCCACACCATCCATCTTAGCTTCCACGCTGTCCATCTTAGCTTCTACGCCTTTCTTTAAACCATCCATCTTAGCTTCCATGCCTTTCTTTAAACCATCCATCTTAGCTTCTACATCTTTCTTTAAACCATGCATCTTATTTTCTGTTACTTTTTTGTGAGTGAAATTTGTTGCACTTGGTCTCCTAATTTTGATATATCATGTTGCATTTCTTCCTCTTCTTCATGAGTCATGCTAGAGCTTTCAGGTTGCTTACTAGGTGTTTCCATTTTCTTTCTTTGGGGCATCAATTACCAATAATAATGCTTCACTATGCCCTTTTAATTCCTTTAAACAACTTTTTCAAACCAAGCTTGTGCAAAAATTTAGAAAAAACTACACACATTTTTTCACTTTGTAGGAGCTCGGTATTGAATTTTATTTATCTCTATAATTTTGGATCCCCCAGGTCTTAAATTTCTTCCTGATGTAACCCTCTAAGTAATCTTCCTAACCCCGCAAGTCTGATCAATACTGGATTCTCCAATGAAGAGTTATGCCAAATCTCCCATGATGACCTGAGTATAGATTGGTTCAGTAGAGCGAACTTGTACGACATGTCGTGGGTCACTGTTTCAACCTTAGGTTCTGAAAATGATACCCAAAAAAACTACAGTCCATCCTATTTCTGTAATGTCTTATGAAAAGTCAATATGATGCTCAGGGCAAAAGTAATGACGATTTTCCCAAGGTGACTTGTTTGGAATGTAATTCGGGGACCTGCAAAAACCCTAACTTCCTGAGATTATATCTCCGAAAATTAGCGAGACAAGATCTGAAATTTTGAGCTGAGGTTTAGATTGATTTCTTCTCAAATGGGTTTATTTTTTAGCTTTTGAAATTTTTTAGTGAAAGCGCTATAGCGAAAATTCCACAATGACCTGTTTTAGATGAAATTCTGGAGCTTGCAAAAACCCTAGAATCCAAAGCTCTGGTACCAAATTTTATGAAACTAGCTCACAAAAAGATAGAAAAGATAGATCAACGCCTTGTAATTCAGCCTCTTCGAGGGGGCAACCTCCTTTACATTACACATATGAACAATTCTTCGATGATTCAAATGAAAAAACATCCTTTCTATATATAGGAGTCTAAGGGGTCACAATATAACCAAGACGACCTAACAATAATAATATAAAGGCACACAAATAACAATACAGGGATTTTATGGGCACAATAATAACAATATGGGGACAATAGGGGCACAACAATAACAATAAGGGATACAACGACAATAGTAATAGGGGCATTAGAGCCAGTATTTGCATACTGCCATTAGTGATCAAAATTGCTCTTTTCATATTCATTTTAGTTGTCCCACACAGAAGTTTTTTATCATTCCACTAGGTCATGCAAAAAAATTAGTCAATGATGGTAGTCCTAATCCAAAAACATCACTCTTCCCTAAATATTATTACTTGCTGACATAGTTTCATATCTTGTTGACTGTACATCATCCATAAAGTTATTTTTTATCATGCCTTTTGTATCAGTCATGAGGTCATTATGTCATCTTGAATTTCAATCCTTAAAGGTCTCATTAGGTCTTTTAGGTTTTTTCAAGGTTTCATTAGGTCAAGGGTTGCCAAGATTCCATTCCATTAAATTAGACTAGCAAGTAAAGGGTGATCAATTAACATCTCTTCACCATGTGAAGATGATTTGTAAAGAGAAATGCTTATTTCATTATGTAATTTTATGTCTTTCAAATGTAATAATTTCAAATGTAAAGGACAATGACAGTTAGAGGAGGATGGCAATGTATTATGCAAGGAGAAACCAAGTGGCAAGGAGTAAGCTCAAAAGAGCTCATGAGAAAATTGACAAATTGACCAAGCAAGAGGAGGAGGAAACTTGACAACTTGTTGAGGCATCCCTACATGCCTCTAACCTTTGATCAGTCATAAAAACACATTTTTGGGCATGTTGGACCATTTTTGAGCTTGAAGGAAGTTGTTGTGTTTTTCAGTCCAATTTTTGCACAGTGATGGAAGGCAAACGCGCAGCGCCTTGGGCAATGCGCTCTTTTTTGAGGCATCTAATCAGTAAAAGGTCGGAATTTTTGGGTTTCTAATGATGAGTACATACACCCTATACTTTTGCTAAGGATTTGGAGGAGAACTGGTTGGTCAAAAGGTCAAAAAGCACCCAAAAACAGATCTTTCTTCCCTCTTTTTGGCCTAGGCGTTGTGTGCTAAACAACGTTGGGAGATTTGGTTTTTCACTGGAAAATGCCATCCAAATTCAAAAATTCAAATTGTTCTAGAAAGTAGACATGCAGAGCTTTCCAACCAGATATTGTGGGCCCAATTTAGACATCGGGAAGGCCTCCAAAAGTGCAACTAAAGTTGAAGGGCGCGCTTGCACTTAGCGTTGCGCGTTGGCACTTGGCGCTACACATTTGACACTTTGCCCAGAATTCTGCAAATTCGACCCAAATTTCATACCATGGAAAATGATGTTTTTACCCTTGTAATTGATAAGTTGAATGTAATTATGATGCTTCTAGAGATTACTAGGGTAGATTCATTAAGTAAAACAAGTTTATGAGGTGTAATGTATCAGTTTGTTTGGATTAGGGATGAGTCACTTTGACCACCCTATTTTCTTGCTAGTAGTTCAGATTTTATTGGAAACAGATCCTCCTCTCATGGATTCGACTCCTTGAGCTTAGGATGAGTTGTTTGGGGTCTATATGATGAATTTTATCAGTCATTATAGGGGTTGGATTCAGTGGGATGGCTTAGGCTTTAATAGACATCATTTTGTGCTAGTTACAGCAGGAGATTAATGAAAAATTGCAGCTATTTCTTTGGGATCAATGTGGTATAATGCTTAGTTTATTTTTTCTTTTGTGTTCATGTGTTAGAATGTATTGTTGACTCCATTTCATCATTTCATTGTCTTTATGTGAATGTATACAAGTTTGAGAGGCATAATCGATATCTTTCATGATTTGTTTTGGGTAGACATTTCACAGTCTTTGTTTTCTTCAGTTTAGGAAGAATCCATGTGGTTTACATGCTCTTTATAGCTCCTCACTTGTCTTTCCACCTCAGCCATCAAACCATAAGGTTCTAATCATTGTGCCTACCTTGCCCAATCAAACATCATGTAGTTTTGACCTAATTTCCTTACCCTATCTATTTGGCTCTTTCTGATCCAGCAAAACCCCTTCAAAATCAAATCAAACCTTATGCTACTATACCTACATTAACATCAGTTTCTAGATCCAGTTAATTTGGTTTATATCCTTATGGAGAGAGCCCTCTCCTGGCCTAGTAGGGCTAGCTACTTGGCTAAGTGTGGTTTGTGGTTACCCTAACATTGCCTTCCTTCAACCTAAGGTTCAATCCAGGTGCTAACAAGGGGAATCACTAGTATTATAGGGACCTAACATTAGGCATAATGAAAATATATTTAATGAAATTTGGGTTCTCCTAATGTATTCCACTATAATCTCAGGAAGTATTTTCAACTAGGTTGACATCATCTTTGCCTCTTTACAATAAAATATAAAAGAATCTTGAAACCTAGAAAGAAACCCTAATTATTCATGGCTTCCTACCTCTTAGACATTGTTTGTGTCAAGAATGCATTCCTATCATGGGATGGAAATGCAAAGTTAAAGAAGGCTTGGTTCAAAATTACTACAAGATACTATAGGAATCAAAATACATCCCATTATACACAAAAATATCCCAGGATATATTGGTTCCACTTTATGAGGCCTTGTTCAATGTGTCATCTCCATGTATATTTTGAGAAGGATAGGAAAGTAATAGAGATTATTACAGACAAATTTGTGGAAAAGGTTGGCACATACTTAAGGATGTATAGGGAAACCAAACCTCCCCACTTATTACCTCAACTTGTTATAGATAGTCCAACCTTACAAGAAATCCCCATAGGAGTACGTGGAGTGCTCTCATAGGATAAGAAATCCACATGGCCAAACATTCATTCAAGCTCCTATTAACTTGGAAATATAAAATAATCTAGAGCTAAATCTGATGCCCTTACCCTTTTCTATTTTCAGTACCTATCATTCCATAGGTATGATCCCAAATTGGTAGTGACAAATCATTGCAAATCGTGAAGGTACATATGGGCCTACCGATTTGAGTCTTGGATAGATGACAAGAAAAGGGAGAATGTCTTGAATGATTCCAAAGTAATTTTCAAGATGGGTTATACCTCCCCCCAATTAGAAAAGGAAATATTATGGTCGAGAAATAATCTTTGGCTAAGAAGCAAGATGCTCAAATGGAAGCAACCAAAATTGCCTGATAAAATTGAAACTCAATGAAGAACAAGATGTAGCAAGATTATCTCAAGAACTAGAGTTGAAGAATAAGGAAGAGGAGAGGATACAAAAATAAGAAAAGAAGTAGAACAAATAATGCTTAATTAAGAAGTATAAGCTAGAGAGAAAAAGGGAGGCTCTCAAAAGGGAAACAAGAAACCTGATATGTTCAAGACTAAACCACATAGGTGGTGAATATTCAATGGATCTTGATCAAATCTATTAAACCGCACCAACTATCACTGGTAATCATATACCTATGAATAAATTGATTATTACCCCAAAAAAACAAGGAAAGTGGTGAACCTACATAGGTTCATATATTGCCCAAAATTGAATATGAAGGTAAAACAAAAGGAAAAGACTATGTCCACCCATAACCTACCTCCAATATCAATCATCACTAAAAGATCTATTATCCTTGACACCAATGTAGACTCAATGGACATCGCCTTAATAGGCATAAATTTTTATCAGGCTACAAAAAATGAAATTTAAAGGACCCTTTAGATAGACTATGATAGAGGATGATCACATGGTAGAGTAAGAGAAATAAAATAAAATTCTCAAAGTTGAGAACAAATCACTAAATCAAGATAAAACCATAATGGAACATTATTGTGCATGTTCCACTAAAGTGCATGGATCTTACATAGTGATGGTCAAAGAAGTGGATCCTTGCCTTCAATAGTGGTAGAGGATTTCCATTGAGCTTCTTCAACTCTAGGACCAAGCCAAAGAAAAAAATACACAACTAAAAGGAGTGTTGAGTGTTATGGACTCCCTAAAACAATGGCTAGAGTACTACCTAGATGCTCCCTAAGAAATTGCAATAATTCATGAATTGAAGATAAGCTATGGTTACGCTTGTGAGTAGAGCCTTGAAGACTTAGGAGAAATTGGAAATATGTCTAACCAAATTCATTGATTTATATTAAAGGAGCCACTCCTTGGAATAAATATTGATCAAAATGAATAAAATGCCTCCTATTGGAGATTGGGGAGAAGAAAGGATGGATCAAGAACTTAACAGAAAACTAGATGAGGTGATCAATGATACTAATTTTTTGTTCAATGTATCTACCAACAAAGAAAATTATAATTCTTTGAATTAGAATTTTGTCAAACCTTCAAAGAAAAAAACCATCATAAACTCCTTCATGGTGGCCCTAGAAAAGGACATTAAAGCCTTCTTGACAAGAACCTAAATTACCACCTTTTGCACCTATCGTTTTCCTTTTTGAACACGTGTTACCTTACCATTTTTGTCTATACCTAATTGTAATGATATATTTTTCTTAAGGTATGATCCCTTACAACAAATGTCATTTTAAACGATTTTATTAGTCCAATTCAAGGAAAAACTAAACCTTTCACACTTCTTTTTTTATAAGTTAGAGAATTTCATTGACAACAAAATATTACATCATTGTCTATAGCTTTGTGAATTTCTACCGACCTCACTCTCACCATCTTTTTTGGCATTTTTATAGTTTACAAAAATTTTACATCATCCACAAACCATTATGCTTTCCAAAACAGAAAATGTCCACAAAACCAAAAAAATAGCAAGTTTATACCATAATAGGAAACCATCTAGGAGTCATAATTCTCTACATTCATTCTCCCACATCAAGGTAACTGACCCTTTCACATGTATTAATGAAGAAATATGTGAAAATTGGTGTAAAATAGGTTACAGGTTCTACCACAACTACTACAACACTAGTGACATTGTTGCAACACCATGCTTTAGTTCTTGAAACACCAAACATGATCCTACAACACCAATCGAGTTTCTACAAAATTAGTTATGTTGTTATGACATCATTATATATTGTTGTGACACCGATGGGACCATTAATGTGACATTGACGATTCCATTTCTATGATAACAATGGTTGACCATTACCACAACTCCAAACGTAGTGGACTCACGCCACTATTTTTTGTGGTTGTTACACCAACTAGCATAAGGTTGGATTCACCAAAAATATGGATCAAGTGACACTGTGGATAAGAGGATAGGAAAAAATTTCAAATATCCAACTCAACCAATGGTAACTACCCCTATCAACATGAAGATTAATCCAAATAAATGCCAAAGTCTCAATACATAATCTTGCTAATCTTAGTCCATCTATTAGAAATGAAATGAGGAGAAACTTAAGGATATTATATCCTTCTAGTTATCCTCAACTCTTTCTTGCTCAAAATAGATGATGTATTTTGTATAAAGACCACTACTGAACTCAAGTAGATTGGCAATATTATAGCTAGAAAAGCAATCAATTAGTAGCATTGTAATTGAGGACTTTGTTTCTTGAATATGAGGCATTGGATTGGTTCCTATAACATTTTTCTTGTGTAAATGAAAATTTGAGTTTAGCTATTGATTGATAGTTCCACCTATTACTTTTTCTAGAGAGGTAGGCCCCTTTCCTTAGGTGAGTATTGTTGTCCCTTAGGAAACCAATTTCCTGGCTGTAGAGAAATTGTGGCTAAGACATTAATGATTTATTATGTTTGTCACTTATATCTCTATTGAATCTCCATTTGAAGAATCTGAAAGACTTGACCTTAAATCCCCAATATTTAGATGACTGAAAAAGTCTCAAAATTCCATGTGATGCTGAATATGAATGTGATGTGAAGAATATGCAAAGAAATTAAAGACAATATGTTGTGTTTAACAGGAACTATTCTCTGTAATTTAGAGGAAACATATAGAAAGAGGTTTTAAATATGGGAGCGCCCTTTAAGGAATTTAACTTCATTTACATAAGTAAATAAAGACCTGCAACTTCATTACCATATTTAAAGATATGAAGAGACAAAATGACACATAGTGGAGAAATAACAAAATCATACCCAACATGTATGGAAACCCCTGATTCTTGTTGGGTGTGGAGCATGATTGTTCAAAGATCTTTGTTTTCAGCTGGATGTATACCCCAAGAAGTTTGTACACCCCTCCATGCGGGGGGGTACGGGGGGGACTTGTCCCCCCCACGGGGGTCCGGGGGGCCAATCCCCCTCAGCTGGGGGGTCCGTGGGCAGCACCCCCGAAGCCAAAAATAGATGTAAAATTGCCTTGTAAAAGTATAGTAATTTCTAGTCAAACTGGGCCGTTCATTAGGAAAATGATCTGATGGTAGAACTTATGTTTATTTTAGGGTTTTTGCCCTAGAAGGAAACCCCTCTGTTTGTATGAGGGCATTGTATTTGAGGCTGTGTAATATATGTGTATTCTCTGAGCGAGAAGCAGAGAGGTGATACTGTGAGAGAAAAAAGAGGATATTACAACGGATCTGTTGTAGGTTGTGTCTCTTCATTTTGCTGGATAATAGAAAGCAAGGACTGGTTGTTTGGGGTGGATATAGCCCAAAATGGGTGAACCACGTATATCTGTGTCTCTCTTGTTTTATGCATTTTCTGTGTTTATATTTCTGCAATATTTTATGTGTTCCATTGCTCCGTAATATATAATTTTCTAACCACTGGTATCAGATCCGAAGGTCTATTTCGCTGATAAACTCACAGGAAAGAAGGGTTCCTAGTTCGAGTGGGAGCAATGGCGGAAAATGGTAAGTTTAGGGTCGAGAAATTTAACGGCCAAAACTTCTCGTTGTGAAAGATGCAGATGGAAGATTATCTGTATCAGAAAGACCTATACCTACCACTGGGCGGAAAAACAAAGAAGCCGAAGGATATGGACGATGAAGAATGGAACCTTCTCGATAGAAAGGCACTCGGAACAAGGAAAGAGCTCAGGATATCGCAGTAAATCAAGGAAAGGCAGATCCAAGTCCAGATCGGGGATAGTGTGCTGGAAATGCGGAAAGAAAGGACACCTAAAGAAACACTGTAGATCTCGGAAGGGAAAAGAAAGAGATTCACAGCAAGAAAACAATCATGAAGCAAATGTGACAGGTGAGGTGTTACAAGATGCTTTGATTCTTTCTTTCGAAAATATTACTGATTCCTGGGTGGTAGATTCAGGGGCCTCATTCCATGCCACACCTGATAAGAAATACTTTCATGACTATGTTCAAGGAGATTTTGGACAAGTTCATTTGGGTGATAATAAACCCTGTAAAATTGTTGGAATGGGTAAGGTTCTTGTAAAACAGCAAAATGGAAACCAATGGCTACTAAAGGAGGTAAGGCATGTTCCAGATCTAAAGAAAAATTTTAATTCAATAGGGCAATAAGGTGGTGAAGGTTGTGTGACAACTTTCATAGATAAAGCTTGGAAGGTCACCAAAGGAGCCCTAGTAATAACAAAAGGCGACAAGGTTAGTACATTGTATTTATGCAATGGTATTTCTAACTCTGTTAATGCTTTAACTTCCAAAGGAGCAAATTCAACATTATGGCATCATAGGCTCGAACACATGAGTGAAAAGGGGATGAAGATTCTTCACTCAAGGAATTTGTTGCCAGGTTTGAAGAATGTTCATTTGGATTTCTGTGATAATTGCATTTATGAAAAACAGAAGAGAGTTAGATTTCTTAGAGTTGGGAAAGAAAAGAAGAGCGAAAAATTAGAGCTTGTGCATACAGATGTATGGGGACCTGCTCAGGTATCATCTCTCGGTGGCTCTCGTTATTATGTTACTTTTATTGATGATGCAACTAGAAAAACTTGGATTTATTGTATTAAGAATAAATCTGATGTATTTGATACTTTCAAGAAATGGAAAGCTTTGGTTGATATTGAGACAGGAAAGAAATTGAAGTGTCTTAGATCAGACAATGGAGGTGAATATTGCAGCAAAGAGTTTGATAGGTACTGTTCAGAGCATGGAATTCACAGACAGAAAAGAGTTCCAAGAACACCACAAGAAAATGGTGTGTCATAAAGGATGAACAGGACAATCATGGAGCGTGCAAGGTGCATGAGATTGCATGCAGGATTGCTTTTACAGTTTTGGGCAGATGCTGTAGATACTGTTGTTTATCTAATCAACAGAGGACCTTCAAGTTCCTTGGATGGTGGTGTTCCAGAGGAAGCATGGACAGGTAAAAAGTTAAACTACTCTATTTTAAATCCTTTTGGTTGTGAGGCCTTTGTCCATATTGATAAAGAAAATAGAACAAAGCTTGAAGCAAAGTCAAAGAAATGTACCTTTATTGGATATGGTGTTAATGATTTTGGTTATCGCTTATATGATTATGAAAATCACAGAATCATTAGGAGCAGAGATGTAATATTCAATGAAAAGGTCTTGTATAAGAATCAGTTGCAGGAAAAGAAACGGGAA